>PVHP010033419.1:0-19682 GCA_004024765.1 Zapus hudsonius
GTATCTTCTGTGTCGTGGCGCCTTGTACTCTGGAAAGCACCTCCACAATCTCACTTGCCCTTCCCATCAACCCAGTGAGGTGCTTTGGGAGGCATTGGTTTCTTTATTTTACATCCCAGAAATCCAAGGCGATATCAAGTGTCTCGCCATGATCTCATTGCACATAACTAACCGATAGAGGCCAGGCCTCCTGGGTCTCAGTCTAGTATTTCGTTTTACATTAGACTGTATCATCTTGAGTATTTATATTCTTTTGAAAATTTTAAGTGAGATCTTTAATGAATATGCAATATGTGTCTGGGTTGAAACCCGAAAGTCTACAAAAGGATATACAATGAAAAATAAGTCTTTCTTCCTCTCTTTCCTACGTCTTCAGCAATATACTAACCTGAATACAATGAGCAGTCTATTCCACATCTGTTGTTTTTATTTTGGTGGGGAGAGTCTATATATGAACATAAATATATATCATCTTTCTTTTTAATAGACTTTAAAAAGTAAGGCAGAAGAGACACTCTTGGGAGAAGAGCTTGGAGAAGTTGGTAAATGATCTCACTTGGCGGTTATTGAGAAATGTATTTACCTTTGTAACTTTTAGGGGTCTAACTGGCATGTTTGAGCTTTTAAGATGCAAAAGACAATGGCTTTAATTGAAACTAGTGCTTGAAAAGATGTCACTGTGAGCCCCTTTTCCCCCAAATGGTGGCAATATGAAAATAATAGTAGATAATAGTGATTTGCTAAGCATTAGTTACTATTCTAAGTACTTTTTTGTGGGGCTGGAGAGATGGCTCAGTGGTTAAGGTGCTTGTCTGAAAAGCCTAATGACTCAAGTTCAATTCCCCAGTCTCCACATAAAAACCAGATGCACAAAGTGGCACATGTGTCTGGAGTCCGTTTGCAATGACTGGAGATCCTGGTGTGTCATTTTCTTTGTCTGTCTCTCTTCTATCTCTCTTGGCTTGCAAATAAATAAATAAATAAATAAATAAATAAATAAATAAATAAATAAATAAATAAATAAATAAATAAATAAATAAATAAATAAATAAATAAATAAAATAAGAAAGCACTTGCCTAAGCACTTTTTGAGTCATATAATCTAATTCTCACAGCAACAATGTTTCAGACATTCTATTGCTGTGACACACACACCGGAAAGATTGTGACACCGGATTTTGTCACAATTTCAGTGGTTGCATCCCACCACGGTGGGGAGGGTGGGAACAGCAGTATAGCTCACATCACGACAGCCAGGAAACAGTGACAATGACACAGTCATAGGAACCCAGCCTATGGGATGGTGTCACCTCGTTTAGGGTGCAATTCTTTCTGGAAATGTCCTCTCAGACACACCCGGAGGTATACTTTAGTGATCTCTTAGGTGTCTCTCAGTTTAGTCAGTGGCTAATCACGGTTGGCTATTACAAGTACTATGAGAAATGTGCTTTTATTTTCCTTTCTTTGCAGTTGAGAAATTGGAGTCAGGTGAAGTGATTTTTCTCAAGAGCACACATACAGTAAGTGTCGGAGCCAAGGTTTCCACAAGACAAGCGTACCTCAAGGCTCACATTCTTTTTTTTTTTTTCAGAACAGAAAGGAGATTTAAAAAAAATATTTTATTTATTTATTTTCAAGCAGAGAGATACAGAGAGAGAGAGAGAATGCACCAAGGCCACCACCTTGTGGGGCTGGCTTATGTGGGTCCCCAGGGCCTTAGGCACTGGAGGCAAGTGCCTCAACTGCTGAGCCATCTCTCCAGCCCCAAGGCTCACATTCTTAGCCTCTCTATCATCGGGAAGAAAAAGTCACTGTGGCTGACTAGGTCTTGGGACTGATGCTGCTGAGGAAGCAGAGAATTCTGGGAGCCTGCTGTCCCCTGGCTTCCTTCTGCATTACGTCATTCTGGTCACCTTCGGTGGAAGCTTTCTCTGTGCCTGGCCTGTGCTCGAGGATCTAGGGTTGGTACTCATTCAGGTGAGGGTGACGATGGCTGGGCCGAGGGCCATAGCGAGAGGCAGAAAGGGGTTGGAATCCACGTGCTCTGCGAAAGTGGTGTCCAGGGGCTGGACGGGACTCCGTGGCTCTGGAGGAAAGGTTGGCTGCGAAATCTTTGTAGAAACAGATGGTTTTCATTAAAACAGCTGTGACCACCCCCACCCCACCCCAACAGCCCCCCAAAAGGGTGAAAATGAGACTTTAACTCTACAAACCCTTTTGGCAAATGAAGGACATTTGTGTCTGAACACATAGGACTAACCTTGACTCAGCCTAATTATATTAGTTTGTTAATATAAAGTGTAATAGAAAACCATCTGAGGAATATATATATATATATATGGAGAGAGAGATGAACAGTGTTTGCCTTCTAGATTGTGGGTTTAAAATTTTCTCTTTTTTGTGTTAAATGTTCTATAATGAATGTAGATTACTTATATTATAATAAAAATTCCATTTTTAATTAAAAACACATGGCAACTCTCTGCCTTCAACAGTGGGAACGATGGTGTGGGTTCTTGACCCCTTAATATTCAAATTTCCACAACACAGAAGGAATTTGGAGATAATATCACTTACTTGAGAGGGGAAGGGAAAACTTTCAAGCTTTCTAAAGGAGGTGAATGTTATTTTTATCATTTTGCCTTATTTTATTTTCCTTGCCATCTGCACAGCTCTAGGGAAAAGTTATCTTTCTTTCTTGGATGTTTGAGCTTCCTGAACGCATCTTAGAATAAATAGGTTTACTTCTTAGGAGGACCTCCGGGGTTCAGTGTTACTAAAAATTTGAATCTATCATCCAGTTTGGAAAACAGACCTATAATCAGGATAAACCTCCTGTTGTCTTGGGACCTCATTTGTAACGTTTCTAGCATCCTTACAGCCTGGGTCGGGTTCATTGCCAAGGTGTAGGATGAACTATAACCAGGTCCAAAGTAAACCATGTAGTCGGACAAGTATGGAATTTTAACGTGTATTTAAAACGGTCCACCATCCCTTGGCTGCATTTAAACAGGAAGCTTGAAGATAAAGGTGACCTTGAAGGCCTGCTTCACTGGGAGATGTTATAGAGCAATGAGGGTGGACACCCTCTGGGTGGATGGCAGCTGGAGGCTCACTCACTGTGGGCTTGTCTCTACAGCCATGAATGGAGAGGTGAAGGGCCTGGGCTTTCATCTAGACGGCCACTTACCCACTGCCACTGAGTGATTCTGGGTGAGCTCCTTGCCCTGTCTGTGCCTCGGCCTTTTCATCGATAAGACAGAGGGACAAATCTGTCTCAGGGTTAGACGAGGAATGGCTGGGGATTTCAATAGGGCAGGCTAATGCAGCATTCATTCTCACCTTGCCCTTCTCTCTTCAAGCTTTTGCTACAGAGGCAAGAAAACAAACGGTTGTCTTTTCAGGTACCCTTGCGGCCAGAGATGGCCAAGTGACATTCTGAACAAGCTACTGGCCTAGTTCTAGCCCTGGGGAAGTTGTTTACAATGGGATGATTTCCTCGGATGATTTTGCTCTTTAGGAAAGACTCAGGGTCATGTGGCACTTCTTGCTTTGAATGTAGGAGTGACATCTGCAGCTGTAGCAGGCGACAAGCAAAGGAGAAACTGCATGGCTGTCACAGTTAACAGCAACGACACCTTAAACCAGCAGGCCTGGAGCTCAGGCTTCTGGTTTTGTGCAGCTGAAACCTTCTTCTTCTTCTTTTTTTTACATTTTTATTTATTTATTTGCAAGCAGAGACACACACACACAGAGAATAGACGCACCAGGGCCTCTAGCCATTGAACTCCAGATGCATGCACCACTTTGTATATCTGGCTTTACATGAGTACTGGGGAATTGAACCCCGGTCCTTAGGCTTTGCAGGCAAGCACCTTAACCACTGAGCAATCTCTCCAGCCCTGAAACATTCTCAATAGATTCATATGGTAGAGGCTTCCGAGTTGTTCTAGTTCATTCTGTCTTAGAGCTGTGGTTTTCAAATGCATTTTTAAACACTTTCATTATAATTGTTCAGGGTTCCGGGTAGTGAGCAAGAAACTCCTGGAAATGGAATATTGGAGCTTGTGTGTTAACCAAGACCCCCAGGCAATGCAGACACAAGTTAAATCTGGGAAACCTGAATCACGCATTGACTCTGTTTGGCTGGATAATCTTTGCGCATGTATTTTTACTGCCAGGCCCAGTGGACGCAAAGATGGATAAAGCAGCTTTGCTCTGGAACTCACAATCGGCAGGCAATTTTAACACCCGATGGTAATTGCCAGGGGAAAACCAATGTGTTTGCAAAGTAGCGAGCCAGTTTTGGGAGATCAAAAAACCACGCCGAGGAGAAGGCTGTCTCGGTGCATCAGGTTCAGTCAAATAGATGTTCTATTTTGGTTTTTGGTTTTTCACGGTAGGGTCTCACTGTAGCTCAGGCTGACCAGAAATTCGCTATGTAGTCTCAGGGTGGCCTTGAACTCATGATGATCCTCCTACCTCTGCCTCCCGAGTGCAGGGATTAAAGGCGTGCACCACCACACCAGGCTACAAATAAATGTTTTGATTTTGCTAACATGATTCTGGACATGTATGCATCTATGAATGTGAATATATTTATGAATGTATGATGTACTTATGAATACAACATTCTAAATAGTGCTATCCTACCTTTGGTAAAATGCCATGAGGAATATTATGGAGCTAATTACATAAAGCTAGTGCTTCATCAATTTTAGCTTCAGGACAGTTAAAATCATCCCTCATTTTCCATTTTCATTATGACTTTTGCCCAAAGCCTTTTTATTTAGAGTCATTCTCTTTCATGAAATGACCGTAAATATAATCGGCCAGTTCACAGTTGTTGTGTTGTTTTATTGTGTGGATATTATGACCACTAAGCCCAATCTACCCAATGACAATGTTGCATGTGACAATTTATTTAGTCAGTAGGGTTGATGTGCTCATCACACTTATATCATGTGGCATTGTAGCTGTGGCTACCAATAACATGTTTTTTAAAAAATATTTATTTTTGAGAGAGAAAGGCAGACAGGAGAGAGAGAGAGAGGGAAAGAGAGAGAGAAAGAGAGAGAGAGAGAGAGAGAGAGAGAGAGAGAGAGAGAGAGAGAGAGAGAAAGAGAGAATGATGCCAGGGCTTCCAGCCACTGCAAATGAACTCCAGACACATGTGCTACCTTGTGCATCTGGCTTTATGTGGGTACTAGGGAATTGAACTTGGGTCCTTCTGCTTTGCAGGCAAATGCCTTAACCGCTAAGCCATCTCTCCAGCTTGCATTAACATGTTTTTGATTACTATTTCCCAGGGTAGTTTTTCAGTCTTTAACAAAATGAGGATATAGAATCAAGTTTGGAAAAATTTTTAGATGTTATAAATAAGCCATATGGTAAACTGGTTTTTCTTTTATTAGTTAATTAAACAATATAGTTAAAAAAGAGTTTGGGTAGAAGTACCTTTCAGGGGTAGATAATTTTGCACCCAGATACCACAGGTTGTTACAAGAAAAGCCCAGTGCTGAGGGTGGGATACCTCCAGTGAGTTGTTGGTCAAGCTGGCCTCTGAGATGCCCCTAAACCCAAACAATACAGGCTATTGTTAATGTCCTTGGCTGCCCACCAGAACTAGATGGTAAGACCTTATTGCTGAAGACATCGCATGCTTGGTCCGCAGGATACTATGAAATCAAGCTGGAACTAAGCTAGAAGCCTCCGCCCTGACGGTTAGCTGTCATAATAGCTCTGGAAAGTTCTATGGTGACTTGAGTCCTCAGTGGTCACTGCCATCTCAAGAGAAGCTTCTCTAACCAAAAGTGAGAGTAGCATTCATATGTGGGCATGAAGACAAGTGTTCAGAGGGCAGTTTGATGGGCATAATATATGTTTATTTAGACAACAGTAGTAGTTTTCCCTTCTAGGGCTCATGACCTCCCCAGCTATAAACTTTTTTTAAGTCTTAAATATATATTTATTGTCCATAATGAGTTACATTGTTTAGGGGGCCAACAATGAGTTGTTATCCCCAATTCCCCAATGCCCCCCACCCCATCCCCAATCAGTTGGATATCCTCCTCCCTGGGCCATCTGGATCAGTCCTTGTGGCAGGGGACCTTGGATAGCCTAGTAATCAGCCCGGTCCTCCTGGCCCAAGTGTGTTGTTACTGAGGGGGTGCCATGCCTCTGGATAGTCTCCCCCACCACGGACGGCTCTTATAATCTTTCTGCCCCCTCTTCTGCATAGTTCCCTGAGTCGTGGTGGATGAGTATTAAGGCTGCTTTAAGGTTGTGAGTTTAGGGCTATAAACTTTTGATTAGGTTCTCAGTACCAGGCAGGAATTCTCTCCCATGGAGCAGGTCTCAATCCAGCCCTTGTTTTCCCCCATAACAGACATGTCACCATTGCACCAGTTGGCACCTTTGGCCTGACTGACCAGTTGTGACGTTTTCAGGGTTCACTGCTAGTGAAGACCATTGATGAGTTTTCTTCCCCAACAGGTTGTATAGTTGAGCGGCTACTTTCTACCAGGAACTCACATAAACCATCTCATTTAATCCTGAATATGTGACTTAGCGCTATCTGCTTCTCAGATGAAGAAGTGAACCTGGGAGGCAAGTAGTTTGCAGAGTTGAGGATTCTGGCTGGACTCCTCTGGCCTGAGGGCTAAAGGCTCTGCTCTCAGATCATGCTATTACAGGCTGAAATGAGGGGATTTCCTTCTCATGTGTCAGCTGCTGACCTCTGTATCAGGAGGCCTAGACAGATACCTAGCTACATCCCGTCTTTGCGTTTGCTGCATTCCTATGGGCGTGTAACACACCCCTAGTGGCAAGTTCCTTGGGTTGACATCTTTCTTGGGGACATAGCTTTTATTTATTTTTTATTTTTTTAAGTTTTGCTTTTTTTTCAATAGCTTTTAAACAAGCAGTTTTCTAGAGATGAAAAGTGAGCTTTTAATCCCCGATTAGAGTTAAAATGCATTCTTGATTGCACAGATCGTTCTATGCAAACAGATCACACCTTCCAACCCAAGCATTGCATGTCTTGCTGTGGGTGGCTATGCATCCAGTGAAATGAACAAAATTAGGGAAACAAATAGTCTTTGTGTTGTTGAAGAAGTATTGGGTGGGATAGCATCTTCCAGCTCTTAGGAAAAAGGTCTGTCCCTTGGGTGACTGCAAAGCAGAGACCGAGCTGTCTGTAGGTGGGAGCCATTAGAAACAGTTGGTGAGTTGACTGCTCCTCTCTGCACTAGACCCAGACTTAGTTAGTTTAGGATTTCATAAAATAAAATATTTTAAAATTAAAAAACTTTTTTCCCCTCTAGTTCAGGCTGACCTGGAATTCACTATGGAGTCTCAGGGTGACCCTGAATTCATGGCAATCCTCCTACCTCTGCCTTTGAGTGTTGGGACACTCTTATTACATGCAGGTGACAAGATTATTGGAATCTTTAAGGAGTCATTAATGAGTCATTCTTGGTCTGCAAGATGCAGAGACATTTCACGTTTGTATGTAATAGACTTTTCGTGACTTGGTACACCAAGTTAGGGAAGGGAACAGGTGCACACAGGCGGTTACAGCGGTGGACAGGCCTGCTGTAGCTTGTGCCAGTTTGGTTAATACCTCATTAATTTATTAAAGCTAGAGAAGAAAAGGCTGGATGAAACAATGGCTGTGTTCTCAGAATAATTTCCCACAGATGGCTGAGTGAGTGTAGTAAACAAAAAACCAAAATGAAAACCCAGGGAACCACGAATGGTAGCCTCCAAAATCCCGTATTCTCTTTTCAGTGTCATGAAGATAGTGTAAATCACCAACTAGGCTTTCTCTAGTAATGGTTTCTGTCATTTTATTTTTTTGAGGTAGGGTCTTGTTCTAGCCAAGGCTGCCCTGGAATTCACCATGTAGTCTCACAATGACCTCAAACTCATGGTGATCCTCCTACCTCTGCCTCCTGAGTGCTGGATGTGCCCACCCAGCCCGGATGTGACTTTGGACATTTTGTGGTGATGGATATTGGGGAAATTTCATGGATTAGGTCATGGATTAGTTGTGCTCAAAGTCGCAGTGGCTTCTTTTGGAGAGATTTTAATTGAAGGCTACAAGGGTCCCTTTAAGAGGGTGGCATATGAGCTTTGGTGTAAAGGGTGAACATTATTATTTAAAAATTATTTATTTTCAAGGAGAAAGAGAGAAGAATGGGAATGCCAGGGCCTAGTGCCACCAAAACAAACTCCAGACATGTGTCACATTGTGCATGTGGCTTTATGTGGGTACTGGGGAATCGAACCCAGCCCTTCAGGCTTTGAAAGCAAGTGCCTTTAACCACTGAGAAATCTCTATAGCCCAATATTGTTATTTTTTTAAGTGAGAAAGTTACTGGCTAGTTAAAAAATTACGAACTTTTTCATACATATTTGCTAATATTGATAACCTAAAGAATAACACAACAGAAACTATATGCTCAGTCTTTAGTATAAAAGCTTACTGATGAGTATTAACTCCTCATGGAATGCCCTTCCCTCATTCTCTTTTTCTTTGCTCATGAACTTCCTAAGAAAGCATTGGATATGGTTCGGATATGAGTAAAGAAAACATGACCTACTTCCTCGGCATCTCCTGGGAAAATTTCAGTCCAGATTGAAAATACTCCTTTCAGGGTTCTGGTGAGAGGGATTTGGGGAGTAAGTAAGGTGAGGACTAGTGGTCATAATGATATATTGACCACATTTCTTTCTATCTTCTCCTCTGATCTCTTTCCATTAAAAAAATCAAATTTATTTAAAATCAGTACATAAAAATTGTCCATATCTACAGGGTGATGTGTGATGTTTTGATATTCATGTACACTGTATAAAGTTGAAATCAGGGTGAAGCTATTTGTTTCCTCCATCAGTTAGCGTTTCTTCATGATTAAAAACATTCAAAGTTCCCTCTATAGCTTTTGGAAACACACAATGCACTATTATTCGCTAGTCACCCGAAATTTCTACTTTTCAGAGGTATTTGTAAAGCTAACTGTGATCTTTTTAAACTGAGACAGGGGTTACATTTCTGGAAATTTTGGTATATATGAAAACAGTTCAAAAATATGTACATGTAAACTAATTAGGCTCTAGGCTCATGATCAGAAGCAGATTTTTTTCTTTCCTTTTACTACGAAGGTCATGATGACCCAGGACAAGTGTCAGTTTTCAGGGGCTAGGGACATCAAGAACCGACAAGTAAGAATTCCTGACCCCTTCCTATAAGTTCCAGTAACACTCCCTGGCCATTACGACAATCAAAAATATCCTATAAAGTTAATGACACCCCTAGGGTGTGGTACAACTTCCACTGGAAAAAAACATACAGGGAAAAGAAGGCTGAATTCTGAACTTGGAAACCTGGATCCAAGTTCCATCTTTCCAGCTCTTTTTGGGAATACAGGACAATTGGGCCTTTTGTGACTGCTGGTATGGGAAGGGCTACTTGGGTCTTCATGAGACAAAGCCTAATGCTCTGGATTAGAAGTACACATCTCCCATTCCTTCGAACAATTACATAGTTTTTTCCCCTTGGGGAACCAATTCTTCTTTCCACTCTACACATGGGGTTCTCGGGCTTCCTGTGTCCCAGAATCAGGGTGGCGAGTCCAGAAACTTCAGGCAATTGTAGTTGTAGCTTGTGGAGACAGCTGGGGTGAGAAGCCAAACCTGGCAAGGAAAGAGGCAGAGATGAGGGTTACTGACACCTGATCGTGATCTCTGAGGCTGAGTGCTCTCCTTACCTTGTTCCCTCTTGGTCTCAGCTGGTTCAATGTCTTTCTGAGGTGGACAATCCAAACACCGGCTCACCCTACTGCATTCCACACAAACTTCTTCATCCAGGGATCCGTATGTGAGCCTCCATGACATGGAACCCTTGAGCACTGACATGTTTTAAGTCCAAATTGAGATGCAAGCAAGCGTCAAGTTCACACTAGATTTCAAAGGCTTCATATTAAGAAAAATGGAAAACATCTCAATAACTTTTTTAAAATTTAAAATATTTTATTTATTTGCAAGGGGAGATAGGTGATAGATAGATAGAATGTGTAGAATAGAGTGTGTATAGGCATGCCAGGGCCTCAAATCACTGCAAGTGAACTCCAGATACATGTGCATTTAGTACATCTGTCTTTATGTGGGTCCTGGGGAATCGAACTCAGGTTCACTTGTCTGCATGGCCATGAGCCATCTCTACAGCCCTCAATAACTTTTATAAAAATATTTTATTTATTCATTTTGAGAGAGAGAGAGAGAGAGAGAGAGAGAGAGAGAGAGAGAGAGAGAGAGAACACCAGGGCCTCCAGCCACTTCATATTGCACGTCTGGCTTTACATGGGTTACTGGGGATTAGAACCCTGGGTGTCAGGCTTTGAAAGTAAGCATCTTTAACCTCTGAGCCATCTCTCCAGTTCCTCAATAACTTTTATATTGAATATGTCTTAAAAAGATATTCTTTTGGATATGTTGGGACAAATAAATTTGTTAAAATTAATTTCACTTCTTTTGTTCTTTTCAATGTGGCCATTAGAAAATGAACATTCAGTCTAAGGCCATACCAACCTAAGTGTACCCGATCTCTGAAAATTAAACATTGCGTACAAGGCCCACATTCTTTCTTTTGGACAGCATTGTTCTAGAATACCTACTCACAATCGCCATTTCTTCTATCATATTTCCTAGTTATCGAGTTAATTACAGGTTTATTGTCTAGGTTTATCCACCAGAGGAGATCCTGGATAATACACTGCAATTCCATGTGATTTTATTTGCAGAGCAGAACACTTAAATTCAGTTTGCAACTTCTGGAAGTAAGTTAGGTCTGGCAGTGAGACCGAGTGCATTTCAAAGAACGTGCTCAGGCTTGGCTGAGGCCCTTCCCCAGCACCTCTGCCTGAAGCGATTAGCAGTGCCTCTGCCTAATAACCCCAGCTAATGACACGCTACTGCTTCCCAGCCAACAGAGAGTAATAATTTTTCATAGAACGAAGGAAGCCTTGTAAAATCTGCCCTCAGTGCGTTTCAGAAAGTCAGCACATGAAGAAGTGGGCGCTGCAGGTGCACCCTCCCTCGGCCATGGTTTAGGAGCTGCTGGCGATGCCTCTGTTGAGTCACTGAAAGTCACTGTGGCTTCATGGATCTCTAAATTATAGTCTGACACCTCACACAAATTAGGTTCTGATTAAGTCTTGGGCTTGGGGATAATTGGTTGAGAGAGGTTAACTGGCACATGCATGTACACACGGAGACATAGGTGTGCATAGGAGTGTCCGGTACACTTCAAAGTATTCCTCAATTCTGGAAATTGATCCTGGTCTTCAGATTGAGCTCGCATGAGCTAGACACAGAAGAGCCCGCTTGTTCAGTGACTATTTGTTGGGGTTCTGAGCGAGTGTGGAGGGCCCTCCATGATGGGCTGAGAGGTTAGGCTTGGCAGTTTGCAGGCTGTTCGGGGAAGTTCCTAGCAGAGAAGTCAGTGTGTGGATCCGAAGGCCCCTAGTCTAGCAGGAAATGGGAAAAAGCAGGAAGATTCGGCTACAGAATCATGGTTGCAACAAAATGAACATTCAAATTCAAATGCAATTTTTTCAATATAAAATATTGATTTATTTGAGTGAGAGAGAGAATGAGTGCATCAGGGCCTCCTGCTGATGCAAACAAAATCCAGATGCATGTACCACTTTGTGCATTTGGCTTTATGTGGATACTGGGGAAATCAAACCTGGGTCATTAGGCTTTGCAAGCAAGTACCTTTAACTGCTGAACCCCTAAAAATCAAATTGTAAGATTTATATTTCAGTCAGTCATAATCATTCAAAGGCTGTTATGACTTCAGGGAAGTTAGTTGCATACCTTCTAAGCCTAGAAAATAATGACATTAATAATACAAATGAAAATGATACTTTTCAACTTGTAGGGTTGTTTTGAGAATTTGAGATAATATACCAAAGTCACTTTATAAATATCATGTAGCCTCCCGATGAATAAATACTTTGGTTATAGGAAGTTCTCTATAACACGATAACAGTAGTTGACGACATCCACTTAGGAAGTAATTAAAGTGATCCACAGAGAGAGTTGACCAACGCCCCAACAAAAGTGAGGGGAAAGATTAGATTTCAACTATCATTTCTCAACTAATTAGGCTATATAGTTTATAAAAACATTATTACTTAGTTGAGAGAAAAAGATGGAGAGAGAGAAAGAGAGAGAGAAACTCCAGATACATGTCCCACTTTGTGCATCTGGCTTTATGTGGGCACTGAGAAATTGAACCCAAGGACAGCAGGCTTTGCAAGCAAACACCTTTAACTGCTGAGCCATCTCCCCAGCCCTGGACTATACATTTTAGTAGCAATTCTTTTCTTTTTTTTTTTTTTTCCGAGGTAGGGTCTCACTCTAGCCCAGGCTGACCTGGAATTCACTCTGTAGTCTCAGGGTGGCCTTGAACTCACGCGATCCTCCTACCTCTGCCTCCAGAGTGCTGGGATTAAAGGCGTGCGCCACCACGCCTGGCTATTAGCAATTATTTTCAAAGGAAGAACAGCTACCATTTGCTGAACTCTTTTAATGTATCAGATGTGCTAAATAATTTTTTTCTCCTTTATGGTGGGGACTTTTATGATCTACAGCTTACTGATGGGAGGCAACATTTTCTAGAGGCTAAGTCATTGGTTTAGGTCGTTTATCTTTAAAAATCTGGTTTAAAGTGAACACCAGGCAAACTTCAGAGCTTCCGACCAGCAGGTCACACTGTCCCCTCCATGGCAGCTGCGTGTGACTTTATACTTTAAGCCAGAATAAAAACTAAAGATAAAATCATTGGTATTTCCATATTTAAGTAGATCTTTTAAATAATGGAGACCGTGTTTTAAAAAATTCTCTTTTCTATCTCATTTTTGATGATTCTTTTCATGTTCAAGGCAGGGTCTCACCTTAGATCAGGCTGACCTGAAACTCACTCTGTAGCTGACCTTGAACTCTCAGCTATCCTACCTTGACATCCCGAGCTCAGGGATTAAAGATGTGTTATTAATTTAATTTTTTTTAGTTTTTTCAATACTTTATTCATTTTCAAGCAGAGAGAGAAAGAGAGAGAGAGAGAGAGAGAGAGAGAGAGAGAGAGAGAGAGAGAGAGAGAGAGAATGCACCAGGACCTTGGGGGTCTGGCTTATGTGGGTCCTGGGGAATTGAACCCAGAGCCTTAGGCACTGGAGGCAAGTGCCTTAACTGCTGAGCCATCTCTCCAGCCCTAATTTAATTTTTTGAGACAGGATCTTGTTAGGTAGCTCAGGCAGCCTCAGCCTCTTGATTATAAATAGGCATGTGCTGCTGAGCATCATCACTGCATCCCTGTTCCTCTGAGCAGTGGTTCATTCTCTACCTCACTCTAGAGAGCTCCCCGGGCACTGTGGCCCTGCAGCCATACTGTCCCATTCATTTCCATCTCTGCTGGGTCCCTTCCCAGCTGAGTGCCCTTGGATAAGTCACTCACCTTCCAGGTTCAGTTTCCTCATTCCAGCAGTGCTACTAATAGTACCTGTTTACAGGAAAGTCCAAAGGAGGATACGCGGTGAAGCCAAGAGTGCCCAGCAGAGTGCCCGGCACAGAGCGAGTACCACCCATGCCACTTGTTATCTGCTTACTTGGGAGCTGTGAATTTCTGTTGTCTCGGCTTTCTCTTTGAGGGCCTGTCTCTGATGGGTCCTCCCTCTCCAAGCCACCTACTTCAGCATTTTTTTAAAGTCTTAAATATATATTTATTGTCCATAATGAGTTACATTATTCAGTGGGCAAACAATGAGTTGTTATCCCCAGTTCCCCAATGTCCCCCTCCCCATCCCCAATCAGCTGGATATCCTCCTCTGTGGGCCATCTGGATCAGACCTTGTGGCAGGGGACCCTGGATAGCCTAGTACTCAGCCCGGTCTTCCTGTGTTGTTACTGAGGGGTGCCATGCCTCTGGATAATCTCCCCCACCACGGCTCTCACAATCTTTCCGCCCCCTCTTCCGCTCAGTTCCCTGAGTCGTGGTGAATGAGTATTAAGGCTGCTTTAAGGTTGTGAGTCTCTTTCAGCATTTGTTCTTTTGGATTTTCAAGGTAGGGTCTCGCTCAAACCCAGGCTGACCTGGAATTCACTCTGTAGTCTCAGGTTGGCCTCAAACTCACATGGGTCCTCCTACTTCAGCCTCCCAAGTGCTGGGATTAAAGGCGTGCCCACCACACCCATGCCAGGCTCCTTCAGCATTTCCTCCTCTAATCTCGAAGTTTCTCCCAGGTCAAGTGTCATGAGAGTAAGTCCTAAATAATTTTTCTTTTCTCTTTTCGAGGTTTTACAGCCAATGCAGGAGGCTGTCTGTTTTCATTATCGTGAGCTGGATGGTGAAGACAGACATAACCGGAATCCTTGTTTTAGCCTTTGGTATTATTTAGCCATGGACACGCTACTCATCTTCCCTTGATTAGTTAGGGTAACTGAGGCCCGTAACTGATACACTTTACTGCATAGGCTTGCTTCAATGGAAGTCTATGTCTAGGAACACGAGAAGCAGGTGCTGCAGAGCAATGAGGGAATGGGGGATTCCGAGCTTCACTGAGTGGGGGGGTCAGGCTTCTCTGCTCAGTACTGAGGTTTTCAGAGCTGCTAGGGAAGAGGAAAGATCACGTGGGGGTCTGGGAGCCAGAACTTGGAACATCTACATTATATCAGCCTCCTGGTGCATTGCGTGGGACAGAGTTTAGTGGCTTCACTTAACTTCAGAGGAGGCTGGGACACTACTTCTTAGCTGCAGCAATAACAATGCTGCTTTACAGGCCATCCTAAGAGGCGGTGGCTTGCAAAACACTGGCAATTTACTGTTATCCTTGTGGCTCTGCAAGCTGATTACAGCCTGGCTATCAAGGCTGGGCTCAGCATCTCTGCTTCCATACCTGGGCTTTTCCTTGCCTGTGGTCTGGTCCCCAAACTGGGCTCAAAGGCAACAGCTACCTGAAGGGAGCTCTTCTCAGAGATGGAAAACAGACATGGTTAGTTTTTTTTTTTTTAGGACTGCCAAGACAAACACCACAAACGTGTTTCCTTAAAACAAGAGGAGGCTGAGGTAGGAGGATTGCCATGAGTTCGAGAACAGCCTGGGGCTACAGAGTGAGTTCTAGGTCAAGGAGGGCTAGAGTTGGATCCTGCCTCAAGAAACCAACCAAACAATCAGTAATCAACCAACCAATCAACCAAAGAGGAATCTGTTCTTCCTCAGTCCTTAGGACTAGAAGTCTAAAATCAAGATGTCTAAAGGGGCTGGAGAGATGGCTCAGCAGTTAAGGTGCTTGCTTACAAAGCCTGATGGCCTGGGTTCGATTCCCTAGTAACCCACGTAAAGCCAGATGCACAAAGTGATGCCTGTGTCTGGAGTTCCTTTGCAGGGGCAAGAGGCCCTGGTGCACACTTTCTCTCTGTGACTCTCTCTCTCTCCTTGCAAATAAATAAAAATAATTTTAAAATGATGTCAGTGGGACCATGATCCCTGTGAACTCAGTGGAGAAGGGGCTTTCCTCATCTCTGTTTATTCCTTGGCTCAGGGCAGAATCACCCCAGTGTTCCATGGCCTCTCCGTGTCTTTGTGGGGGCTGTCTTTGCACACCCTTTGGAAAACAGACATGGTTAGTTTTTTAGCCTTAGTATGACTTTCTCTCACTTCTGATCTTAATCATATTCATATTTCAAAATAAGATTCTATTTTGGGTTTCCAGGGGGACATGAACTTTTGGGACACATATGCATTATAAGAAGACAAGTACCCAACAAATAAACACCTCACATTGGCTCAAATCTCACTGGCAAAAAGCAAATCACAAGGCCAAGCTCTGAGTTGAGGCAGATGGGTACATTCCAATCCTAATAGTTGTATAGAGTATGTTTTGCTGTTCGCTTTTGGTGTTGCTGGCTGTTTGATGGTTTCTCTCTGCTTGGATCTGTGAAAGGTAGCCAGCTTCTTCCACCATTGTTAGAACTTCCCCTGGATCTGTAAGCTTGAAGTAAACCCTTCCTCCCATAAACTGTGTCTGGTTGGATGTTCATGCCAGCAACGTGGAGCAGACTACAACGGGGTGTGGCTACAGGGGAAGGGGAAAAACAGGACCAGTAATCCAGTCTTCTCCAAGAACAGAAGGAGTTGGCTGGTGGTTCTGCTGCACTACCCAGGCCGATATGTTCTCATTGGCACCAAAGGGACCCACTAAGAAGTTCCTGTCTCATGGGGTGAGTGAATAATTAATGCTAGCACAGGTAAGCATCTTGGCATAGTGTGAGGCCTCTGGTAATTAATGCTAGCCATTATGGTCCTTAAGAAGCCTGTATTCCTTCTCTACCTCTTGCTTCCCTTCACTTGATCATTCTTGATGGTTTCCTAACCCAAACTTTCCCCTAGTTTTCATCAATACAAGCCATTTCCACTTTGCTTAGTTCACATCAATCCAGAAAAATTCTCCTGGTAAGGAATCCTGCTATGTAGAGTTTGGAAGGAGACAGCCTTAGTTCTAGGGAGATATAAGTGCTTAGGACAGGAACTATTCTGTCCAGGCAGTGGACAGTAAACAAGCCACACAAGTGCTCTGAGCTCCTGGAAGGGAGACTGTTGGGGACAGTGGTATTTGGTACGGCTCTGGTAAAAGCACTGAACATTGACCTGTGCCATGACCTGTGCAGAGAGGAAATAATCCAGCTCAATTTTGAAGCCAAAGCTAATTAGATAAATACACCATGACAAAGGACACTGCATCACCACCCAGCCTGGACTCAGGCCTCCAGAGATAAGGGCAGGTTTGCCGGCAATTTCACTCTCTGCTTGGAAGATGAGTCGTTCGATGCTAATGCGTCATATTTCATCATTTCTGGAAGGGACTGTTATGACATGAAATCTGTTTTATAAAAACTGTTTATTTGGTGGAGTCTTTGTGTTTGGCTTTTGCACCAAAACAATTTCTCGATGACGATGCACTTTCGGTCCACGTGTTGGGCATCAGTGCTGCTAATGTGACTTGATGGTGCTTGGTGCTTCCTCTGCCCCTCCCCCAATTTAAAGAGACAGAGGTTGGTTTGTGCTAAGGTCTCCAGAGCTCAAGAGATTCTGGTCCATGTAGATTTTTTCCCCCTAGGGAATGGTTAGAAGCTGGATATCTTCCTGGCCCAAATGCTGAAAATAGTTATGTTTTTGTGTTTTTTTTTTCTTTTTTAAAAAAATTTATTTATTCATTTTCAAGGAGAGAGAGAGAGAGAGAGAGAGAGAGAGAGAGAGAGAGAGAGAGAGAGAGAGAGAGAGAATGCACCAGGGCCACCACCTTGTGGGTCTGGCCCACGTGGGTCCTGGGGAACCAAACCTGGGGCCCTAGGCACTGGAGGCAAGTGCCCCAACCGCCGAGCCATCCCTCCAGCCCTGTGGGGTTTTTTTTTTTTGATTATTGATTTTTGTAAGACTAGTAGGAAAAAGAGCAAGAGTGGGCTGGAGAGATGGCACACAGCGGGCCACCCAGACAGATGTGACTACAGCACATGGCAGCCAGTGCCAAGGGCCCAAATGGAGCAACATCCTGCAAGCCCTTCTGCAGGCGGAGTGAGGCAGGCTGATCTGGGGGCCGTGGCCCTGTCAGCCTCAGAAGCTCTGGTGTCTGTTAAGGGAATCTCAGTCCCTTAGTCAGGACTGGGCAGTGTCCACACAAGTCAGCTCTGCTCAGCTCCCTAAGGGAGACATCGCTTCTGCCTTCTCAAACAGAATGAAGAGACTTGGTAAACAGTTCTTCCTTACATGTTTGGTAGAATTTATAAGGGAGCCTATCTAGGTTTGGTGCTTTTGGTTTGGAAAGATATTAATTATATTAAGTGTGGTTCAATAGTATGAACAGATGCAGATATAGCCTTTTCTTAGTTTTAGATATTTTACTGTACTTTATAAATTTTTATTTTACATATAACAGGTTATACACTATTGTCATGGTTTGATCCAGGTGTCCCCGACAAACAAATGAATGCGTTCTGATTGATCAATCCTCAGCTGATGGCAGTTCGGGAATTAGAACCTCGCTAGAGCTGTGTTGTTGGGGACGGGCTTATGGAGGTTATAAGCTAGCTTCCCCTTGCCAGTGTTTGGCACACCTTCCTGCCGCTGTTTGCAGTGCTGTGGTGGAGGTGATGTCCACCCTCTGCTCATGCCACCATTTTCCCTGCCAGGATGGAGTCTCCCCTCGAGTCCATAAGCCTAATAAACCCATTCCTCCACAAGCCGCTTTTGTTTGGGTTCTTTCTGTGCAGTAAGTAGAAAGCTGACTACAACAATTATTATCCCCTTGCTCCAATTTCTGTTACTGTAGAGGCCCTTTTCAGTGTGATTATGGTAATCACTGTGGGGTCATGAAGGCCTCAGTCAGTCCTTATGAGGGCTAGAGGGACCCTGCCTTGGGGTATTCCTACCCACTCTGTGGCTCTCACATTCTTTCAGCCTCCTCTTTCCCAAAGTTTCCTGAGCCATGGCAGGCCTGTTGGCGATCTGATTTAGTGTTGAGCTCTCTGTCGCCCCTGGATTTCTTCTTTCAGATGTTTTGATTATTCTAAGTGTCTATCACCATCACCCTGGGGCTGGTTGTCAGGCTAGCAGTAAGAACAGTATTCATGATATCACTTCCTCTGCAATTTCTCCTGGGCCTTGGCAGATGTGGTAGAGGTGGAAAGTCAGTTGTCTGTCTTCTATCCAGGATCCCAGGATATCACTTTTGTTAGGCAATAAAACTACTTCCTTTAACAGATTTTCATTGTCCAAATCACCAAGGAGTCAGCATCAGACAGCTAGAAATAACTCCACCTACCCCAGGGCCCACAGAAGTATTCAAAATAGCCAGTCCTAAGCTCTTTCGCACTGGCTTGCTGTTTTCATAGAGACTTTTTCCCATGCTTCCCTCCTCTACCTCATGAAAGGTCCCCGTGGTTCTAAATGTGTGGCCTCTGTCTTTTCAGTGGTCATCATTGCCCAGGCTGTTACCTTGCTATGCACATGTAATCAGCAGATTGATGACAATCATTATGTGGGGCCATTGGATAGATCACTCCCCTGGGATCAGGACTTCATGAGACTCAGGCTAAAGTATGTTGAAAAAGGAAAGAATGTAATATAGGGGGCTTGGTGGGTTCCATGAAAATGCCACATTAGTTGCCACTTAGCCTGATAGGGCACCATGTGGCTTGTTCTACGCTCTGGCAGGACCATAAGGAGTAGGGAAGATGTGTGAATGGGTAAATTTGCACACATATGCATAAATGTCTATACTATTTTTATATAACTCATGTGTTCTGAATGCTTGGTCCCCAGCTGAGCCTTGCTGGAGGAGGTGTGTTGTTGGGGGTGGACCTTGAGGTTTCTTAGCCCTTAATTTACCAATGTTAGTTAGCTCACTATCCTGCTGCTGGTGTCCACCTGCTGGGGAAGAGGTGATGTCTAGCATCTGCTCATGCCATGCTTTCCCCTGATATCCGTGAAGCTTCCCCTTGAGACTGTAAGCCAAAATAGAAACTTTCCTCTCATCAGATGCTTTATTCCAACAATGAGCTGGAACAGTCAATACAACAGCACTGAAAATTAAATACATAAAGGTATCCATGGGCCCCTGCCC
>PVHP010033420.1:0-19726 GCA_004024765.1 Zapus hudsonius
TCTCTCTCTCTCTCTCTCTCTCTCTCTCTCTCTCTCTCTCTCTCTCTCTCTCTCTCTCTCCTCTGCTTAAAAATGAATAAATAAAATATTTTTTAAAAAATTTCCTCCACACACAAACTAGCCCACTACTTTTGAATTTGTCCTCACTCCAGTTCTCAGGATACAGATAGAATGAAGATAGATTCTTTGTTAGAAAAAAAAATATATATGTATATAAATGCCCTCTAGCTCAGTCCCTGAGAAAGTCCTTGTTCCTCTCTGAAATCTCACGAGCATAGTCTTCACTAACAACGTTTCTATCAGCATCTTGGTCTTTGATCTCACACCAGAAGGACCCATTCAGCTCTGTGTACAGCATTCTAAGACTTCTCTAGCCCACAGTTCCAAACTCTTCAACATTCCTCCCACAGATCAGTTTCAAAGGCCTACAAACCACATGGTCAGGTTTATCACAGCAAAGGCCCCCGCCCCTCATTATCAATTTTCTGTGTTTGCTACTTGTTGCTGTAACAAAATACCTGACAAATGGCTCATAGTTTGGGGGTACAGTCCTTCATAGTAGGGGAGGCACTGTAGCAGGAACATGGGCAGCTAGTCACATTGTGACCATAGCCAGAAAGCAGACACTGATGAAGGCTAGCACTCCCCTTGCTTTCACCTTTTGACTTAGTCGAGAAGCCCAGCCTATGGGATGGTCCTGCCCGCTTTGAAAACGAGTCTTCTCTCCTTAGTTAACCCTCTATAGACATACCCAGAGGTGTGACTCCATAGCAATGCTAAATCGAGTCAGATTGACATCACCATATGTGTTGCACTCAGTTTTCTAGTTGCTGCACAGAAAGAACCCAAGCAAAAGCAGCTTGTGCAAGAATGGGTTTATTTGGCTTACGGACTCAAGGGGAGACTCCCTCCTGGTAGGGAAAACAATGGCATGAGCAGAGGGGTGGACATCATCTCCACCACAGCATTGCAAACAGTGGCAGGAAGGTGTGCCAAATACTGGCAAGGGGAAGCTGGCTTATAACCCCCATAAGCCTACCCCCAACAACACAGCTCCTGTGAGGTTGTAAAACCCAAACTGCCATCAGCTAAGGATTCCTTCAGAATACATTCATTTGTTTGTGGGGGACACCTGGATCAAACCATGATAATATGGTAAACATGCAACAAAATACTAGTATATAGCAGAAAGGAACCAGCAACTCAACTGTTGCTTGCTGGTTAACCTGCTTTGTAATATGTAAGCTTTTAAATTAAATGTATCACTACACTAAAGTTACATCAAAGCCTTCCCATTGTTCCTGAAGTCAAATGCTCTATCACTGAGGTATACACCCACACTTCCCATAATTTCTGTTATGATCTTCTATATTTATCAAAAAAAATGAAAGAATGCTGAGTATACTGGTGTATGCTCTTAATCCCAGAGGTTAAGCTAGGAAGATTGCCATGAATGAGTTCCAAGTCAGCCTGGATGAGAGTGCAGCCCTACCTTAAAAAACAACAATCTATGTGAGAGCCGTGGTGGGGGAGACTATCCAGAGGCATGTCACCCCTCAGTAACAACACACTTGGGCCAGGAGAACCAGGCTGAGTACTAGGCTATCCACGGTCCCCTGCCACAGGACTGATCCAGACGACCCACAGAAGAGGATATCCAGCTGATTGGGGATGGGGAGGGGGAGCATTGGGGAATTGGAGATAACAACTCATTGTTTGCCCACTAAATAATGTAACTCATTATGATCAATAAATATATATATTAAAAAAATCTAAAAGATGAAAGAGACTTGGGGTGGGGAGATGGCTCAGTAGTTAAAGTCACTTGCTTACAAAAGCCTGACAGCCCAGGTTCAGCCCAGGTTAAAATTCCCAGTACCTACAAAAAGTAGCATAAAGATGCACAAAGTAGCACATGCATTTAGATTGTATTTACAAATCTTTTTGTATTTACAAAGAGTGACAAAATGCCCTGGGACTCCCATCATTCTCCTTCATTCTCTCTCTCTCTCTCTCTCTCTCTCTCTCTCTCTCTCTCTCTCTCTCTCTCTCTCTCTCTCTCTCTCTCTCATATCCTCTTATTCCTCTTCTCTCTTTCCTTGAAAATAAACAAATATTTTTAAAAGTTGAAAGAGATTGGCCTTGGGGATTTTTAATCCTAACAACTGACATGTAAGTGATCAAAAGAGAAAAATAAAACACAAAAGGATCATTGATGATCATTGTTCTACCTAACTTGGAATTTTGCTCTTCTAGTGGCTGAAGGTACCCAGTATGTTGGCACATACCTGTGATGTCAACACTTGGGAGGTTGAGGTAGGAGGATCATGAGTCCAAGGCCAGCCTGGGCTATATAACTAGACTCTGCCCCACCACCAAAAAAAAAAAAATCAAGTAGTGCATGATGGAATATCCTTATTGTAATCCTACCACCTAAGAGGCTGAGGCAGGAGGATTGTGAATTCAAGAGCAGCTCCAATGCATGATGATATCCTGCCTTGAAAGAAAGGAAGAAAAAAGAAGGAAAGATGGGAGGAAGGAAGGAAGGAGAGGGGATAGAGGAAAAGGAGAGACAAAAGGAAAAGAGAAGCTAAGGTTGCTTAGTGGTTAAAGGCACTTATTATAAAGCCTGCTGGCCCAGGTTCAATTCCCAAGCTGCCCACATAATCTGAATGCAACTATCTTGCACTTGCAATGGCAAGAGGGCCTGGCATATCATATATACACATGCACTCACCCACACACAAATAATGAAAAAAAGGAAAGGAAAAACCAAACCAAGTAACAATAATAAGGCTATATACTAAGTAACACAACAGAAATTCTGTTCTGGCTTTATGAGAGGAAAACCCAAAGACAATAGAAATAAGACAAATGGGGAATCTATGTAATGGCAGGCACAATGCTGGGCCTTGAACCAGACGAACACCCAAGCCTTCAGGAAAAACACAAACCAAAGGTAAATAACCTAAGGGAGACAGAAAGAACTGTGGAGAGTAAAGGGAGAATGGTTGGGGTACCAGCTAGGGTTATCTCCTAGTTCCCTCAAGTCACCACGACTCCACACAGTGCTGAGCATTACCACACAGCACATGTTGCTAAGGCTGGGCAGCCGGCATCATCACAGCACCTGTTATTAGCATTAAACATCTAGCTGTAATAATCATTCAAATAAAGAACCAAGGGCAATACTGTTCATAAAGGTTCTGAAACAGGGCATGTTTTTCAGCTGACCAAATATTGAATGGGGAGAAAACAGCTGCTAAGACAGTGGCAATAACCCAAAACCAAATCGCTCACAGAAAACCAAAGAGCAATTACAGGCCATTCATTACACGGCAGGTGTTTTGGTAGCCACATACCATGTAGAAGAGAGTAGCAGAGCCTACGGCTACTGGCAAAGCAAACAGTGGCCATATTGGAGACACCCCAAACCTCCATGCAAAGAAAGCGAAATGCTGTTCACACAAAGAAGCTTGCGTCTCAGAGTTTACCATGTGGCTATGGGGCAAACACAGCCTGATCACAACAACTAGCATTGTCAATTTCAGGAAGCTGTACAGATGGAAAGTAACAAAACCAAAACCAGCCGGGTGTGGTGGTGCACATCTTTAATCCCAGCACTCGGGAGGCAGAGGTAGAAAGATCACCATGAGTTTGAGGCCACCCTGAGACTACATAGTGAATTCCAGGTCAGCCCGAGCTAGAGTGAGACCCTACCTTGAAAAAAAAAAAAAACAGAACCAAAACCAGTAGTTCCAGAACAAAAATGTGGTTCCCAAAGTTAGAGAAAGACGCTGTTGAAGCGAGTGGGAGGGTGAGGAACCAGAGATTCCCTTAGGAAGAAACACGACCACCCACTAGAGCCCCCGGGGAAGAGCTTGCTAACAACACAAACTCTGGAAGTTTGCCCTGCAAACCTTCAATGATTCTGATGAGAGGAGGTCAGGGTGCTCTCTTATGAAGGCTCTGTGGGAAGGAGCGTCTTCAGAGAAGAGACTTAAAATAGAGTCTCTGCATTAGTTACTTTTCTCAGCACTGTAACTAAACATCTGACATGAAGCAACTTAAGGAAGGAAGAATTTATTTTGGCTCGTGGTGTGGTAGGCCTGGCAATGGAAGCAGGTCATGGCTATGGCTGCAGGTTCCTGAGGCTGCTTGCTCATATCTTGGTAGAGGGAAATTGGATCCGAAGTGGGCCAGGCTGTAACTCCTAAGAACCTCCCACTGCCCTGGTCAACCATTTCATCCAGCTAGGACCTACCTCCTAAAAGTTCCACAGCCTCCCAAAATAGCACCACCAGCTGGGGGTAAAGGATTCAAACCTATGAGCTGGTGGGGACATTTCATACTCAACCGTAACACACTCCGATAGATCCCTACTTCTCAGGGAAGCATGGGAACACGGGCGCCCATGAACAGTGGGCCTTCACAAGAAAAAGATGGGCATGAATGGAGACAGAAGATGCAGGGAGATGCTGATATAAAGAAAGAACTGAGGGTCTCATTCTTGCTGAGAGAGGTGAGGACATCTGAGAGGAGAGGCCTCCATGATGGTGGGACACATTGAGAGCAGCACCTACCAATGATAGGAGGGAGTCACCCAGGCAAAGGAAAGATTTATGATGCTCAGCTTGGCGCCTTTCCCCAGGAATTAGAAAGATGCTGCATTTGTGATCGAGCCTGGGACCAGGCTAGAAAGGGAAAAAAGATAAGCCAGGTCATGGTTAGGGAAGCATTTGAAAAATCACTGAGTTGGCGTGACAAGAGTTGGAAAGCTGAGCACAGAACATACATGTTGGTTTGTCAGGAGACAGGACAAAAAGTCATCAACATACCCATCCTAAAAACTAGAAGGAACATAGTAATAATCACACCAGATGTCCACTGGGATATGAATCAATTCTACTGGTAGATATATAGAATGGCACTGCAACATAGAAAATAGCTTGGCAATGCTTTTTAAAATTAAAAAAATGGTTTTACCATATAATTCTGCAATTGAAGTGTAGACATTTTTCACAGAGAAAGGACAGGAAAATATATACAAATAGCCACAGCTGGATTCTTTCCTAATAGCTATGAACTGGAAACCACACATGTGTCTTTCAGTGCCTGAATAGTTAAGCTACAATGTAGGTGTGCCATGGGTACTGCCCAGTAATAAAAAGGAGTTGGCACACACAACTTTGATGATCCTCAAGGAAATTAGGCTGAATGGGAAAAAAAAGTCCGTCTCAGAAAGATTCATATATCATGGCCTAAGTTTTTTTTTATTGTCCATAATGAGTTACAATATTTAGTGGGCAAACAATGAGTTGTTATCCCCAATTCCCCACTGCCCTCTCCTCCCCAAACCGCTGGATAACCTCCTCCATGGGTCGTCTGGATCAGTCCTTGTGACAGGGGACCATGGATAGCCTAGTATTCAGCCAGGTTCTCCTGGCCATGCCTCTCATGGTCTAAGTTTTGAAATAGTCATGAAACTGTGTAATCATAAAGATGGAGAACAATTAAACTTACAGGTGTGTGGTTATTTGAATGTGATAGTGTCAATTGCATGGCCCCACAGACTCGGGTGTTTTATTAAAATTAAGCTTGTAACCTGGGTCTCTGACAGCCTGGCTGGAGGAGGTGACACTAGGGGCAGATCCTGGGGTCCAGTCTTAAGTTGTATTTAGGGGTGGATCTTGTTTCCAGCCCAAAGGTGGAAGACAGCAGCTTGAGCTATGGTGGTATGTGAGATATATATATATCATGCCCACCAAATTGACCTTTGAATATCTGTTTTTATAAATATTTATATATATGCCCATATATTAGTGCTGCTCTCACTTTTAAGTTAGAGAAGTTTCTCTCTTCAGATGGCAGTTACCACTGGAGAGACTTAAAACTCTTTCAAGTATTAGCAAAAAGACAGCACAAGTGCTCAGCACTAAATGAGATACCTTTATCATACCTTCCAAGGCTCTGGTACCATTGCAGAAGAGGTAGCAGAAAGAAAGTAAGAGCCAAAAGAAGTGGAGGAGTGCTTTGGAAAGCTGTTTTCCAGACACAAGTGACCTTGATTTCCATGACCTCACAGTGGCTATGGCTGCATAATAGGAAGGCAAGAAAGAAAAGGGCATCAAAATAGAAGAGGAACTGGCTGGGAAGAAGAGGTTCAGTGAAGCGGGGGCTAGGGAAGGATAGAAGGAAGGAATGATGATCAGGGTACATTCAGTATACGCGTGGAGGTTTTCAATAAAAAGTTTAAAAAAATACTTTCCCTATTGTAAGTGGATTTTCTCAGGTATTCTGTCATAGCAACAGCAAGCTAACAATATGTGATGTTTGGGTATGCCTATATGTGTGTGTGTTGACAATGATTATTGCTAACATTTTAATATTTATTAATATGTGTTTATTACATTTTTAGTATGTCTTATTATTTAAATTCTGGATTTCCAAGCCAGACATCCTCTCACTGTATCCTGGATAGGACAAGTCTCACAGGGGAGGAAGAAAGAGAGAACAACCATTGGTTTTCTCCTTACCCCACCTTGTCTCATTTAAGGCAGGTCCCTCACATCAGGGCCTCTCTAGAGAGTCTTCTCCTTTTTAAAAAAAATATTTTATTTATTTATTTGAGAGAGAGGCAGACAGAGAGAGGCAGAGAGAATGGGCACGACAGGGCCTCCAGCCACTGCAAATGAACTCCAGACACATGTGCCCTCTTGTGCATCTGGCTTTACATGGGCACTGGGGAATCGAACTCAGGTCCTTCTGCATTGCAGGCAAACGCCTCAACGGCTAAGCCATCTCTTCAGCCCTCTTCTCCTTTTAACACTTATTCACATTTACCTCACAGCAGCAAGGGTCACAACTATGCCCACTGCCACCACCCCTCAACTTGGAAAAAATAGTCTAAATTTAGACAACACCACACCAAACTAAAAATGGCTTAAAAGGGAACAAATATACCTTGTCCTAGGCTTGTTAGATTTCACAGGTACAAATTTCTTTCTCGTTTTTAGCACATGTGATCCAATGAGTCATAGGTGATGATTTTTTTTTTAAAAAGCCTCTAAGTTTGCATGGGATAAAAGAAAAAGTGTCTGCTTTCAAATGGCCAGGAAGAGGATGGAGACAGGCAGAAAAATAGGCGGTGCTGGCTCATAGCAATCCCCACATCTGAGCATGTGGGATCCCCCCCCAAACACACATACACACACTTTTTGATTAACAAGTTAAAAGGTAAGAGAGAACCAGGAGTCAGAGGCCCGAGTGCCTAAATATGAGACATCCCCCAGCACCCAGACAATGTCTCCTTCCTAAGTTCACAAAATAAAACTGACCTTCATCAGTGCCTCACAAGCTTTTTTGTCCTTGATACTTAAATATATATATATATATATATATATATATATATATATATATATATATATATATTTAACATTGCTCAGGTGCAATGGCTCCAGCCTGCAGTCACTGTCCTCGTGGTACACAGGCAGATCACTGCCCTGAGGCCACCTGGTCCACATTAAGGAGATCTAGACCAGCTGGGGTTGTGTAGCAAGACCTTATTTCAAAAAAAAAAAAAAACATAAAAAATATAACACTAAGGGCTGGAGAGATTGCTCAATGGTTAAGGTGCTAGCCTACAAAGCCAATGACCCAAGTTCGATTCCCCAGTAACCACATAAGCCAGATGCATAAAGTGATGCATGCATCTGGAGTTTGTTTGCAGTGGCTAGAGGCCCTGGTTTGCCCATTCTTTCTCTCTCTCTCTCTCTCTCTCTCTCTCTCTCTCTCTCTCTCTCTCTCTCTCTCTCTCTCTTTCTCTCTGCTTGCAAACAAAAAAATAAAAATTTTTAAATAACATTAAAACTTTAATTTTTAAATGTAACTGATTTACCAAATAGTGAAATAATGATAAGTTAAATTCAATGAGCTTCCATAAACCAATGACACTTAACAAAGCAGCCACCAGATCAAGTGACATGGCACAGTGACTTCCCAGAACCTTTGCTTAGCACATTCCCAACATTAAAATCCAAATAAAGAAACCCAGCTTTAATTTTAAAAAAAAGTGCCTATTTGTTTCTTGGTCTAATTTTGATAGGAAAACTGAGGAAACCTGCAAAACCCATAACATCCACAAGGGCACCATCAATTACTTTGTCACCTTTCAGCTCTGTGTCACAGGAAGAGAGCTACTTATTTCCGTGACCCATTCCAAGAGCCCTCATATTGGGTATATTATAGCAAAATGAGCATGCACTCACTGCCCCCTCCCCTATATTCATTGTTACATTCTGCAGGCCACAGATGGCCGGCCAGCCACATAGCATGAGATGAGAAACTATCAGGGCTTTGAAGTTCAGCGACACAAAGAAGTAATGGCTTTAACTGTGATAAGGAAGTTAGGAAAAGATGAGGCTGGAGAATACCTGGAGAGGATTATCCGGACTTCTCCGGAACCCATTGTAAATACGTGAGTTGCTAGGTGCTTGTAATTTACATGCTTAATGTCACGTACACATCTCTGTATCCTACTATAAAATCTCTTTGTAACTGGGGTTCAGGACCAATGCTTCATTTATGCATGGACCACCTGGGCCCGGGTGTAAAATTAAACTCCCCTCTCTTCTTGCTGTGAAGGCTTTATCTGTTTGTTATTGGATATTTCTACAACATTTATCCATGAAGAAAGAAAGTCATGTGTATAAGTGCTCAAGAAATAAGATGAGGGGCTGGAGAGATAGCTCAACAGTTAAGGCACTTGCCTCCAGTGCCTAAGGCCCCGAGTTCAATTCCCAAGTACCCACATAAGCCAAACCCACTCTCTCTCTCTCTCTCTCTCTCTCTCTCTCTCTCTCTCTCTCTCTCTCTCTCTCTCTCCTTGAAAATGAATAAATAAAATATTTTTTAAAAAAAAACAAGAGTCAGGCGTGGTGGTGCACGCCTTTAATCCCAGCACTTGGGAGGCAGAGATAGGAGGATTGCCTTGAGTTCAAGGCCACCCTGAGACTACACAGTGAATTCCAGGTCAGCCTGGGCTACAGTGAAACCCTACCTTGAAAAAACCAAAAATAAATAAATAAATAAGTAAATAAATAAATAAAACAAGAAACAAGATGAGGACTGGGAAGATGGTACACTGGTTAAAGGTGCTTTCTTGTAACGTGGCTCATATGTCTGGAGTTCATTTGCAGTCGCAAAGCCCTGACATGCTTATTCCCCTCCTCTCTCACTCTCTCAAGTAAATAAGTAAAATAAGATAAAAAGAAAGAGAAGCAAGTAAACAACCAGGTAGGACAGGAAGCTCCTGGGTATAAGTGACACCTTACACAACACTGTGACCTGAGAGGGTGTTGAGAACAGCTGCTCAGCTATAGAAAAGACTTGGACCAATTTTTCTACAACTCTTTGAAAACTGATCATTTCAATTATTTTGTAACTTTTAGAATCATACTGAACTTGGGGGGTTCAGAACTGACAATTCTGAACTATCAAATGAGAAAAACAGTAAATATTCAGACAAAAAAATGTTCAGACTTGGAAAAATGATTCTTTCAGCACACATACCCCCTGGAACAAGTCTGGAAACACTGCAAAGAAGAAACCGGAAAGACACTGACCACAACTCACGAGAAAGAAAGAAGAAAAAAAAGTGAGAAGAGAAGAGAAAAGATAAAAAAAAAGATATCACCTGCATACATCCTTACAAAAATAAATTTGAAAGATGTTCAAAATGTCATTGCTATCTCAAGAAATTTTTCGCTTGTTGCTTTCAATGTTATAAACAAAGTTCATATTTAATTTTTGTATTTGTTTTTGTTTTTCGTTTTTCGAGGTAGGGTCTCACTCTAGCCCAGGCTGACCTATGTAGTCTCAGGCTGGCCTTGAACTCATGGTGATCCTCCTACCTCTGCCTCCCGAGTGCTGGGATTATAGCAAAATGAGCATGAGCTCACTGCCCCCTCCCCTATATTCATTGTTACATTCTGCAGACATTTGTTGGCCTCAGATGGCCAGTATAGCATGAGGTGAGAAAACACCAGAGCTTTGAAGTTCTGTGAGACAAAAGAAGGATTTGCTTTAACTGTGATAAGGAAGTTAGGAAAAGATGAGGCTGGAGGATATCTGGGGAGAATTATCTGAATTTCCTGCAACCCGTTGTAAATGTGTGAGTTGCCTAGGTGCTTGTAATTTACATGTCAAATGTCACATGTCTAACATCACTGTACACATCTCTGTGCCCTACTATAAAATCTCTTTGTAACCAGGGTTCGGGGCCAATGCTTCATTTATGCTTGGACCATCCGGGCTCGGGTGTAAATTAAACTCCCCTCTTCTCTTGCTGTGAAGGCTTTGTCAGTTTATCACTGAGTGCTTCTACAACACTGGGATTAAAGGCGTGTGCCACCATGCCCGGCTAATTTTTTTTTTAAATTTAGAAAAATAGTTTTAAAAGTAGGTTCCAGGACTGGGAGATGGCTCAGTGGTAGTGGTGAAAGGTGCTTGCTGACAAAGCCTGACAGCCTGGGTTCAATTCCTCAGCATACACTTAAAATCATAAGCACAAAGTGGCACATGCATCTGGAGTTCATTTGTATGGCAGAAGACCCTGGCTCACCCATACTTTCTCTCTCTCTCTCTCTCTCTCTCTCTCTCTCTCTCTCTCTTTCTCTCTCTCTCAAATAAATAAGTAAAAATTAAAAATAAATTGGTTCAATTTCCCAGCCATAATAGGGTAGATTATAGGAGACCTAACAGTTCTGCTGGGGAAAATTAGAAAAGCCAGATAAACCCAGAAGCAGCTACTTGAAATAGCAGGAGAGCTCCTAATCTGTCAGGACTGAAAATGTCAGCTCAACCTCCTGCAAATCCATTCTCCCACACAGAGTAGTGGTTGACACAGGGCATGAGGAGCTGGGCAGCAGGGAGCTGCTGAGAGGCCGAGAAGCCTGTAGAACTTTCCATGGAGCTGCAGAGACAAAAAGTAGAATTCAGGACAAAAAACAATAAACATATTCAGGAGGCTCAGTGAGTCTGGGGAGGCTGGAGAGAGAGATGGCTCAGTGGATAAAAGCACCTACCTGCCCTGCAGGTGTGGGACCTGAGTTCATATGTAAAAGCTACAAGGAAACTGTGGCTAACTTCTGTACAGGTAGGTCCCTGATGAGATGGAAAGCAGGGTCTGGAGAATTTGTCAGAAGCTCATGAACCAGCCAGCATGGCTAAAGCCAGGAGTGAACAATGAGAATAAAAGACCTCAAATGAGGTGCAAGACAAGAATCAAGCCCCCAAAGTGCCCTCTGGCCTGCACATGAACAATGTCATGTGCGCACACACACACACACACACACACACACACACACACACAGCAGTTTTCTCCTGGGGATAACAGTGCAAATTCAGCTGCACCCAGCAAAAGAGAAGAAGAATAAACATTGTTCAGACTGGCTCAGTCTCAGGGAGTTTAGGACCTACAGCAGAAGGGGTTGTGGCTCTCCATCAAGACACAGAACTGAGACCAAGCTTTAGGAGCCTGCAAACTTGGGAGGCAGAAGTAGAAGTAGAAGGATCACTGTGAGTTCATGGCCAGCCTGGGGGAGGGAGGGAGGGAGGGAGGGAGGGAGAGAGAGAGAGAGAGAGAGAGAGAGAGAGAGAGAGAGAGAGAGAGAGACAGACTTAATTAAACTGAGTGCCTAGCAGATTGACACAATCTTACTACTGGTAACAATGAATAAGACAGATACAGCAAGGAGGCATCAAGGACAGCTTCATTATATACACTGTTGGACATCAAATAAAAGTTGTCTTCAGAGGACCAGCAGGGCATAGTGGTGCACACCTTTAATCCCAGCACTCAGGAGGCAGAGGTAGGAGGTTTGCCTTGAGTTCAAGGCCACCCTGAGACTACATAATAAATTTCAGGTCAGCCTGGACTAGAGTGAGATCCTACCTTAAATAAATAAATAAATAAATAAATAAATAAATAAATAAATAAATAAATAAATAAATAAATAAATAAATAAATAAATAAATAGAGGACCAAGAAGAAAACAGAAAATGTAAACAGATTCCCAAACTGAAGTTATTAAACATGGTTTTGAAAATAACTGTGATGTCTATATTCAAGGAAAGAGATGACAGTATAGATGCTCATTTTTTTAAAAAAATCTCATAAATTTATAGAAGAAAAAAATACTAAGTGTTCGCCTGGAGAGATGGCTCAGGGGTTAAAGGCCTTGCTGGCAAAACCTAGCAGCCAGGGTTCAATTTCTCAGTGTCCACATAAAGCCAGATGCACTAAATGGCCCATGCATTTGGAGTTTGTTTGCAGTGGCAGGAAGCCCTGGCATGCCCATTTCTCTCTCTCTCTCTCTCTCTCTTCTTTCATTCTCTCTCCTCTTTTTGTCTCTCTCAAATAAATAAAATATTTTTGAATACTGAGTAAAATTAAGACATTAACAAGTTGTTTAACAACAAATTAGAGAACTAGTGAACTCTAAGATAGACCAGCTTTAAAAAGAAACCGACAAGGAATAATCTGGGTGTGGCTAGAGAAAGGAAAGTAAGGGGGAATATATGCATTTGTATTTGAGGTAAAAGGTTGTAACATAAAAGTAACTGAGTGGCCAGATGTGGTGGTACATACCTGCAATACTAGCTAGCACTTGGGAGGCAGAGGCAGGAGGATCAGGAACACAAGTTGTCTTAGCTTCAAAGCAAGTTCAAGGCCAGTGTGAGACATGAGACTGTCTCAAAACAAACAAAGTAATTATAGCACATCTTAATTCCAGCATTTGGGAGACTGAGGCAGAAGGATTGGTATGAGTTTGAAATTAGCCTAAGTTACATGACACCTGTTGGGAAAAAGAAACTGAGGTCCCATAACTACATAAGACCTCCTTTATGTACTGAGCTACATAAAGGATCAAAATAATATGTGAAGAACCAACAATAGAGATTATAAAGTTTCAAAAAAAAATCAAGCCACTCAGATTCTAGAAAGTCCAAACAACCCAACCAGGATAAACACAAAAGCAGATGTATGGAGAACAGTCTTAGACACAGACAAATGGACAGAAGGAAGCAGCATGAAATAGTAACACTAGGGCTTGGGTGATGGCTCTGTGATTAGAGGCACTTTCCTACAAAGCCTTCTGGCCAGGGTTCAGTTTGCCAGGACCCATGTAAAGCTAGATGAATAAAGTGAAAGTAACAGCAAAAGTGACACCCCCAGAGGTACTAGGAATAGAGAGAACATACTTCAAAATAATAAAAGTCTAGAGAACAAACATATAGACAACATTATACCAAATAGAGAAAAACTCAAAGCATTTCCACTAAAATCAGAAACATGACAAGAATATCTTATCTCCTTTCTCTACTTTCATTCAATATAGTGCTTGAAATCTTAGCTATAGCAATAAGACAAGAGAAAGGAATAATAGCAATACACATAAAAAGGAAGAAGTAAATATATTCTAAATTGCAGATTATATGATTCTACATTTAAGAGATCCTAAAGACTCCACCAAAAAACTGCTAGAGCTGATAAATACTTTCAGCAAAGAGGCATACAAAAATCAGCAGCTTTCTTATATTTCTATGGCAAGCACACTGAGAAAGAAAGTAAAGAAACAATCCCACGCACAATACCCTCAAAAAATAACTAAACAAAACAACTTGGAATGAACCTAGCCAAGGAAGCAAAACACCTCTAAAATGAAAAATTTTGAATACTGAAGAAACTGAAGAAGACATTTAGAAGATGGAAAGACATCTCATACACATGGGTTGTGAAAACAGCTAAACTACCAGAACCAAGCTACAGATTCAAATGCAAGCCCAATCAAAATACCAATGATATTCTTCACAGAACTAGTGAAAAACAATCCTAAAATTCATATAGAAGCACAAAACACCCCAATTAACTAAAGCAATGTTAAGCAAAAAGAATACTGCTAGAAGCATCACCATACCTGATTTCAAGTTTACTATAGAGACTAATAAAAACAGCATGGTACTAACATAAAATAGCCACATAGGGGCTGAGGAAATAGCTCAGCAATGAAAGGCACTTGCTTGCAAAGCCTGCAGGCCCAGGTTCAATTCCCCAGTAACCATGTACACCTAGCCACTGAAATTGACTCATGTATCTTTGTTTGAAGCACAGGAGGCCCTGATGAGTCCATCTCCTCCCCCACCTCACACTTGTGTGCTCTCTCTCTCTCTCTCTCTCTCTCTCTCTCTCTCTCTCTCTCTCACACACACACACACACACACACACACACATACACACACATAAACACAAATAAATAAAACATATTTAAAAACAGGCACATAGATCAATGGAATATAATATAGGACTCAAATATAAACCCACATAGAGATGGCTGGAGAGATTGCTCAGTGGTTAAGGCCTTCAAAGTCCAGTGACCTGGATTCAGCTTTTCAGTGCTCACCTAAAGCCTAAAGATGCACAGTGGCAAATGCATCTGGAGTTTGTTGGCAGCAGCTGGAGGCTCATTCTTTCTCCCTGTTTGCAAATAAATACATAAAGATATAAACCCACACAGCTATACTATCTTATTTTTTAAAAAGATGCCAAAGATACATATTGGAGAAAAGACAGCCTCTTCAAAAAAAAAAAAAAAGAAAGAAAAGAAAAACGGTGGGAGAAAACTAGATATCTACATACAGAAGAATGAATGAAACAAGAGCCTTAGTTCTCACCCTCCACAAAAACTTGAAGACCTGAAACTCCAAAACTATTAGAGAAAAACAAAGAAAACAATTAAAGACATTGTCATAGGTAAAGACTTTCTGAATAGAAGCCCAAACGTTCAACAAATGATGCTAAGAATTGAAAAATAGGAATTTAAATAATTTTGAAATTACAATGTTTCTACACAGCAAATGAAACCTTCAAGTAAAGAGACACGTTACAGAAAAAATTTTAACTACATCTGACAGATGATTGATATCTACCATATACAAATAACCGGAAACACTAATCATTAAGAAAACAAACAACCCAATTTTTAAAAAATGGGCTATGGAGCTAAAGAGTTCTCAAAAGACAAAAGATAAATGGCTAACTGATTTTTTTAAAGTGTTCAACAGCCTTAACCATCAAGGAAATGAAAATTAAGAGTACACTGACATCCCATCTCACTCACACCAGTCAGAATGGCTGTCATCAGGAAAACAAATGACAAATGCTGGCAAGGCAAGGACAAAAGGAAACCCTTTTCCACTGTTGGTGGAAATGTAAATTAGTCCAGCCACTATAAAAATCAGTACAGAAGTTTCTTTTTAAACTGTAGGTCTGCCATGTGTGGTGGCACACGCCTTTGACAAAGGAAGGAGGATCACCGTGAGTTGGAAGCCACCCTGAGACTACATAGTGAATTTAGGTCAACCTAGGCTAGAGCGAGACCCCAAATAAATAAATAAATGAACTATAGATCTACCATGTGATCCAGCTATGCCACATATCACAGAGATCCTTATGCATCAATATTCATTACAACTATTCATAATAGTTATCAAACCATCCTACATGTCCACCAACAAAAGAATGGATAAAGAAAATGTGGTGGGGCTGTAGAGATGGCTCATTGGTTAAGGCATTTGCCTACAAAGTCTAACAGCCTGGGTTCAATTCCTCAGCACCCACATAAAGCTAAATGCACAAAGTGGTGTGTGCATCTAGAGTTTATTCACAGCTAGAAGGCCTGGCATGCCTATTCTTTCTGTTCTTTCTGTCTCTCTCTCTCTCTCTCTCTCTCTCTCTCTCTCTCTCTCTCTCTCTCTCTCCTCTTTCTCTCGCTTCTTGCAAATAAATAAATTTTTAAAAAGAAAATGTAGTGATATAGTACACAGACACAGTGGAATGTTAGTGAGTCATAAAGAACAATTTATGTCATTTAAGGGAAAATGGGTGCAACTGGGGATTCTCATACGAAGAGAATTTAGTCTGAGTAGCTCTGCGGCTGCTACTGGGGAGACCCAAGACTCACCCAAGTGACAAGAAGTGACAGTGAAGTGCTCCGCACCGGATGAGTCATCTCTATCACACCCAACAGGGCTCAGGGAACATTGTGGAGTTAGGTGACCCCTGGACACAGACACTTCTTCAAGATGGCAGTGGGTACTGAGGAGATTCAACTCAGCAAAGTGCTGAAAGTAATGGGCTGCTGCAAGCTCAGCACTAACTGAGACGTCTCTATCATGCCCTCCAAAGCTCAGGAAATATTGTGGAAGAGGAGGCAGCTTCTAGTCATCTTCACTAGTGAACTGACATTAAGCAATAGTTTCAATCTTATAAAACTCTTCCAGGAGGGCTGGAGAGATGGCTCAGCAGTTCAGACACTTGCCTCCAGTGCCTAAGGCCCTGGGTTCAATTCCCCAGTACCCACATAAACCAGACCCACAAGGTGGTGGCTCTGATTCTCTCTCTCTCTCTCTCTCTCTCTCTCTCTCTCTCTCTCTCTCTCTCTCTCTCTCTCTCTCTCTGTATCTCTCTGATTGAAAATAAATAAATAAAATATAAAAACTCTTCCAGGGAACAGAAAAGAGCAAATACTTCTTAAGCATATTTTAAATATAAAAATGAATTATATGACTATATCCCAGAAATATTTCAAATGAAATTTTAAAATGTCATCTCCAGGTGCTTGGCAAGGACTCAACAGCCAGTAACGTCACTTTCTAACAAATTTGGAACCCTGAAGTCCTAGGATCTCTGCTGGGTGTGCTGAGGTAGGAGGATCATGAGCCTGGACTGGACCAAGTTCAAAGCCAGCAAGGGCTACAGAGCAAGTTGAAGGTCAGCCTGGCGTATGTAGAAAGGCACTGTCTCAAAAATAAAATTAAGGAGCTGGAAAGATGGCCCAGCAGTTAAGGTACTTGCCTGCAAAATGATCTGAGTTCAATTCCCCAGTACATAAAGCCAGATGCACAAAGTGATGCATGTATCATGCATCTGGAGTTTGTTTTCAGTAGCTGAAGACCCTGGTGTACCCATTCTCTCTGTCTGTCTCTCTTCTATCTCTTTTTGCATGCAAATAAATAAATTCTTTAAAAAGAAATACATTAACAATAAAGAGGGTAGTTCATGTTCACCTCAATTCCAATTGCAGACAATATTAGACTATTATAATTTTTAATAATACTTTATTTATTAGAGAGAGAGACAGAGACAGAGACAGAGACAGAGACAGAGAGAATGGGTGCGCCAGGGCCTCCAGCCACTGCAACTGAACACCAGACACATGCACCCTCTTCTGTATTTGGCTTTACATGGGCACTGGGGAATTGAACTCAGGTCTTTCTGCATTGCAGGCAAATGCCTTAACCACTAAACCATCTCTTCAGCCCAGTTATAATTTTTTTAAAGGGACCAAAAAAGAGATCTGAATATGTACTCTTCGGAAGTTTAAATGTTGGCTCAAAGTCTTCTAAATAAAGAAGGTCAAGAGCCAGGGATGAAGCTCAGTGGTAGAGTGCTTACTTAATCAGGGTAGAATGCTTATTTAGTTTGGGGTAGAGTGTTGCTTAGTCAGGGGTAGACTGTTCACTTAGTGGTAGAGTGGTTGCTTAGTCACAGGTAGAGTGCTTGCTCAGCACCCACAAGGCCCTGGGTTTGATCCCCAAAACTGCTCAAAACCAAAACAAAACATGAAGGGTGGGTCAAAATCAAGCCAGTTTGCTGCTCAGAAAGTGGGCAACACAACTATATATCCATGTAAAAATATTTTGTATTTCCAATTAATATTGATATGATATGTAAAAATAAAACAACCTATAAAACACAAAATTAAATACAAAAGTATATTAAAAAATACCCTCCAAATGAAATGTAAAGTAGAAACGAGTGATTTAGAATAAAATAGTATGTATTTCACTACACAAGCACTCAGGCAGAATGAAGAAATAATAGCCAAATGATTGCATCTGAAGTAGACTGAATGAGAAAGGTACATTGCATCGCAATTTTTTTCATGGTCTGAAAAACTGATGCATTATTTTTGAGGTAAGTGATTTTTCTGAACAAAATTAAGTTTAATCGTTCTTAGATATCCATTGAGAAGCACTGGCACAGACCAGCCTCAGATACCAGCTTTACCACATACTCTAAAGCCCTGAGAAATTGCATAGATTATTCCTCCTAAAATATTTCACCCAGGCAGAAGAAGTAGTGACAAAAAAAATCCTTGAAAGAGGGCTGGAGAGATGGCTCCGCAGTTAAAGAGCTTTCCTGCAAAGCCTAACGACCCAGGTTCGATTCCCTAGTACCCATGTAAAGCCAGATGCACAAAGTGATACATGCATCTGGAGTTGTTTGCAGTGGCTGGAGGCCCTGGTGTGCCAGTTCTCTCTCTCTTCTCTATCTCTCTCTCTCTCTGCTTGCAAATAAATAAAAATATTTTTTAAAAATCTTTGGAAGAATTTGTGTTTTTCTCTATAAGTATCAAAGTTGTCATAATGGTTAAGACAAAAAAATTATATTTAGAGGGGCTGGAGAGATGGCTCAGCAGTTAAGACACTTGCCTCTAAAACCTAACAACCTGAGTTCGATTCACATAAAGCCAGATGTACAAAGTGGCACACGCATCTGCATTTGCAGTGACTAGAGGCCCTGGTGCACCCATTCTTTCTCTCTTTTCCTCTCTTCCTCTCTTTCTCTCTCTTTCTCTCTTCTCCTTGCAAATAAACCAAATATGTTTTTTAAAAATTATATATGAAAGCCGACTTCTTTGCTAGCTAAATAATACGTATGTTGGGGCAGAAGTAGCCTGCGCGGTAGATAATGCTATGCCCAGAAGCCATAGATTGTTACAAGAAAATTTCAGTGCCAGGGGTGAGATACCTTCCAGTGAACTGTTGGGCCAGGAAGGTCCCCTGATGCCTCAAAACTTTTCAGGCTATTGCCAAAGTCCTTGGTTGCCCACTAGAACTAGATGGTAAGACCTGCTGCTGAAGACTCCGTATGCTAGGGCTGCAGGACCCTGAGAAAGCAAGCTGGAGCGGAGCTGAAAGCCTCCTCCCGGTTGGCTAGCTGTCAGAATGCTGGAAAGAGCTATGCAGCCTGAGGGGAAAGAAAAGTCAACTGTCTTAACCAGCAGTGGGCCCTGTATGTTTTATGGCTGGAGCAGCCAAGGTAACTGTGCCAACTGGTGCATGTCTGCTATGGGGGAATCCACCTGTCCTCTGGTAGCATTTGAGGCCCATTCCACAGGAAGGAACTCATGCCTTGAACTGAAAACCCATCAAAAGCCTGTGGCTGGGGAGGTCATAGCCATAAAGGGGAAACTACAGCTATTTGGCTAAACGGATATATTATGCCAACAAACTGCCCACTAAACACTTAAGTTTCTGTTCATATATTAATGCTACTTTTTTTTTGAGGTAGGGTCTCTCTCTAGTCCAGACAGACCTGGAATTACTATGTAGTCCCAGGCTGACCTCGAATTCACAGAGATCCCTCTACCTCTGCCTCCCAAGTGCTGGGAATAAAGGCATGCACTACCATGCCCCACTGGCTTTCACTTTTAATTAGAGAAGCTTCACTTTTTAAAATATTGTTATTTATTTCTTTGCAAGCAGAAAGCGTATGTATAAGCACAGCAGGTCCTCTTGCCATTGCAAACGAACTAGCTGCAAGCACCATATTGTGCATCTGGGTACTGGGGAATCGAACCCAGGCTGCAGGCAATGCAAA
>PVHP010033421.1:0-19703 GCA_004024765.1 Zapus hudsonius
TCCTCATCTGTCTGGACTCCCATCTCCACACGCCCATGTATTTCTTCCTCAGCAACTTGTCCTTCTCTGACCTCTGCTTTTCCTCTGTCACGATGCCCAAACTGCTGCAGAACATGCAGAGCCCAGTGCCGTCCATCCCCTATGCAGGCTGCCTGACACAAATATACTTCTTCCTGTTCTTTGGACATGTTGGGAACTTCCTCCTTGTGACCATGGCCTATGACCGCTATGTGGCCATCTGCTCGCCCCTGCATTACACCAGCATCATGAGCCCCCAGGTCTGTGTGTGTGTGGTGGGACTGTGTTGGGTGCTGACCACATTCCATGCCATGTTGCACACTCTGCTCATGGCCAGATTGTCTTTCTGTGCGGACAACGTGATCCCCCACTTCTTCTGTGATATGTACGCTCTGTTCAAACTGACCTGCTCTGACACTCACGATAATGAGTTGGCAATACTTATCTTGGGAGGCCCTGTGGTCGTTCTCCCTTTCCTTCTCATCATTGTTTCCTATGTACGAATTTTTTCCTCAATCCTCAAGTTCCCTTCTGCTCAGAGTATTCAGAAAACCTTCTCCACCTGTGGCTCCCACCTGTCTGTGGTGTCACTGTTCTATGGGACAGTTATTGGTCTGTACTTATGTCCATCAGCTAATAATTCCACTGTGAAGGAGACAGTCATGGCTATGATGTACACGGTGGTGACCCCCATGCTGAACCCCTTCATCTACAGCCTGAGGAACAGAGACATGAAGGGAGCCCTGGCAAGAACCGTTTGCAGAATGAAATATTCCATCTTCCTATGATAGAAACACAGAATTTTTTATATTTTCCTTCAGCAAGTGTATTGATTTTAACACTGAAATAGTCTAGAATTTTCCCCTCACTGTTGTGCTTCATCTTATCTGGGTCTCTATTGTATAATTCTTCAAAACACAAAAGAGAAGAAGATTAGCTGAATGCTTAAACTTGGTGAGTAGGAGTGGGGAACACAATTATCTGTTCTTCTTTACTTTGCTTGCCTAGGTTTTTCTGGAAATTCTAATATGTCATACTACTATATTTTATCCATATATCATACTTTCTGAAGTTAAGGATGCTATCATTTTGTCCAGAATGCTGCCTTGGCTGTGGTACACTTTTTAAGATGTGCTTCATAATCTCAGTAACATCCCAAAACCTCAGATTATCATCCTCCTTGCAGCCTCTCTCACATATTCATTCTATATATATTTTAGCATTCTCACTTCTTTAATTTTTAATTACAATCTTTGTGCACAAATTATAATCTGTTTTCATTCATTCTTTCCCTTTACTCAGAATTCCCCTCCACTGAATCCCTTATTTCCAAATTATCTCTCATCTATTTTGATGTCATCTTTTTTCCCTATTCTTATGCAGGTCTTGAGTAGTGGCAACAATGGTGAGATCACGAATACTATGGCCACTTTGTATCTGGAAGACAGCATTGTAAGCACTCCTCCCCTTGCTTTGGCTCTTACATTCTTTCTGCCACCTCTTCTGTAATGATCCCTGAGCCTTGGTGGGTGTGATAGAGCTGTCTCAGTGATGAACACTTTACTTACACTTCTTAGCACTTGGATGAGTTTTGAGTCACTCCAGTGGTCCCTGCCATGGGAAAAGAGAAGCTTCTCTAACCAAAAGTGGGAGTATCACTAATGTATGAGCATAAACATAACTATTTACAGTAAAGTTTGGTGAGTATAAAGCACCCATGCAGCCAGATAACAGGAGTAATTTCTCCTAGGTCTTATGACCTCCCCCAGGCATAGGCTTTTAATAGGTTTCCAGTACCAGGCAAGAATTCTCTCCTGTAGCGCAGGCTTCAAAGTCCAATCAGAGATCAGTTGGTTTCCCCCACAAAAGACAGGCCACCATTGCACCAGTTTGTACATTTTGCCTGATGGACCAGGTATAGAGCTTGTAGAGACTTTTACTGGTTAACACTTTTGATGACTTCTCCCTCAACAGACTGCATATCTCTTTTCAGCATGACGATAGCTAGACAACGGGGAGGAGGCTTCCAGCACTGATTGATTTCTCGACATCATGTATCCAAATAATGTGGTGTCTTCAGCAATAGGCTCTTGCCATCTAGTTCTAATGAGCAACCTAGATCCATGTCAACAACCTGTAATGTTTGGAAGGAATCAGAGGTTTCTCTGACCAACAACTTTCTGGAAGGTATCCCACCCCTGCACTGAAATTTTCTTGTAAAAATCTATGGCATCTGGACACAGCATCACTGACCTCCACAGGATTCTTCTCCCAAACTCTCTTTTTAATGTTCATATTATTTAGCTAGCAAAGAAGTAGGTTTACATATAGCTTATTTGTGATCTCTTTATTTTTATTAACCTTCCTTCTACCCCCTCATCTCCATCATCCCCCCCCTGAGTCCACTTATACCATTTAGTCCCCAGTATTCCGTCCCTCTACCTATCAATATATTATTCCTTTTGTCACCTTCCCTCCTGGCCCCTTCTTAGATTCCTATTTTGCTTCACTCACATAAAAAATTAAACATTTGAAGCCAGGTTCTACATATGAGAGAGAACAAGTGTCACCTTTCTGAGTCTAGGATACTTCACATAGTATAGTCTTTTTCAGATCCATCCATTTCCCTGCTACATTCATAATGTCAATTTTCTTTACAGCTGAATAAAACTTCATTGTGTGTATATAGCACATCTTTTTTAACCATTTATCAGTTGATGGGCACCTAGGGTGGTTCCATTTTCTATATAATGTGAATAAAGCTGTGGTAAATAAGAATGAGCAAGTATCTCTAAAGTAACATATAGAATCCTTGGGTATATACCAAGATGGTACAAATGGGGTCATATGATAAACCTATTTTAGCTATCTCAAAAACCTCCACTGAGTTCCACAATGGTCACACATTATCTCATGTCTTATTTCTCCATATCCTTATTTCTTTAGTTGTCTCAATGTTTTCTAACTCATCCACACTTGTAAAAAAAATTATAGTCCTTGAGTACAGTAATGTCATTAGCACAAGTTTTTGTAAATACAGTGAATTATTCGGTAGCCTGAGAAGCCTTAATTTATTTTTTCAAAAACAGGGAAAGTAGAGGCTAACACATACTTCAGTTTCATATATATATATTTATTTACTTGTATATACCACAGTTTTACAGAAAAGTTTATGAATTTCAGTGAATTCCCAATTCATCAAGAGTGTCAAGAGTTGAGCCTTTGTAAGATAGAATCCTATAGATCCTGAAGTGTCTTATCACCTTCTTTCCCACTTAGGAAGGAAGAAACAGTTATTCATTCCTTTTAAATTCTTTTCAAACCTGGTCCATTAATTCTCTTATCTGTTCCTCTAAGTGATGGTTCCCAACTTTCCATGATCAATTCAAATATTCTGTGGAAACCACAAAGCCATGTAATACTAACTTTTCTGCTCATGTACCAGCTCTCCACTTACACCTTATGTAATACTCTACATTGTCTCAGCGGGCATGTGGGTCTAGTTATTGGGAGGTTTCCCAAAACTGGCCCTGGGATTTTCCTATGGCAATGAGATGGAGTCTCTCTCTGAATTGGAGGTGTTGTTCTCATGAGCCTCAGAAATTCCTGGGTCCCCATAAGACAGTGACAGGCATGTGTGGCCACATCCAGCTATTTAAAAGGGTTCTGAGGAATTGAATTTAGTTGGTCTCAGGCCCTATCTGGCCTTCATGTTTGTGTGGCAAATGCTGAACCATCTCCTGAGCCCCTTCATTTTATATCTTTAAGTATTATGGAATTGTCACAAAGAAACAGTAAAGTATATGTATGGGTAACAATAAAGTTTAAGATAAAAAAATTCAGGGCAAAATACCCAACAGATAAGAGGCACCCTTGAAAACTAACCTTTTTACTGACCACTGATTTTTTTCCCTCGTCCCAAAGAAATAAACTCTATGGTTCTGGTTTTGAGTTAATTCCAGGTAAAGGCAGAACTGTATAAATTACACCATTGTACAAAAGGCCTGAAAATTGGTTTAAGATCAGCAGAGATTGAGGGAAATGATGGACATAAAAATAAGCAAGGGTATTGAATAGTTAAATGATAAAATGGAGTGGTTAAGGTGCTTGCCTGCAAAGCCTAACAACCCTAGTTTGATCTCTTAGTTCCCATGTAAAGCCAGGTGCACAAAGTGGTACATGCATCTGGGGTTTGTTTGCAGTGGCAAGGGGCTCTGGTGCATGCATTCTCTTTCTCCTTGCAAATAATTAAATAAAAATATTTTAAAGAGCTTAACAACATAAATGATGTCAGGATTTGTTCGAAAAGAACATGCAGAAGACATTAGAACCAGATTGGAAAGGTGAGATACAATAATGCTATTTATTATCAAGCTCAAATTTTGAAGGGAATTTAAAAATGACATCATAGGAAAAACACAGTTCAGAATAAATGGATAAAATTCTGAGGTGGCTTAAGAGTATAAGGAATAAAGATCAATGAAATCATAGTTCCAATGCTGTACTTTTTCAGAACAAAGGAAAACAAGCCTCAATCATGTTCCAGATCCCCAGTTCCCTTATAGCTGGATTTCTTTCTTATATTGAGCAATTAATTATTAGCATGCACTTTTAACAAAACATCCCAGGGTGAGGGGAAACTCAGGAATAGCATCCCCAAATCAATACAGTATATTTACTTTAAAAAGTTATGTGAAAGTCCCAAGTGAAGCCATCACAGAAATACAGGGATTTTCTTCTGACAAAGGGTTCTTGCCAGGGCTCCCTTCATGTCTCTGTTCCTCAGGCTGTAGATGAAGGGGTTCAGCATGGGGGTCACCACCGTGTACATCATAGCCATGACAGTCTCCTTCACAGTGGAATTATTAGCTGATGGACACAAATAGAGACCAATAATTGTCCCATAGAACAGTGACACCACAGACAGGTGGGAGCCACAGGTGGAGAAGACCTTGTGGATACCCCGAGGAGTAGGGACCTTGAGGATGGAGGACACAATTTGTGCATAGGACACTATGATGAGGAGGAATGGAATGACAATAACAAGACCTCCCATGATAAATATCATTAATTCATTAACATGAGTGTCTGAGCAGGACAGCTTGAGCAGAGCAGATATATCACAGAAGAAGTGGGGGATCACATTGTCCTCACAGAAAAACAGTCTGGCCATGAGCAGGGTGTGCAACATGGCATGGAAAGTGGTCAGCACCCAGGACAGCACCATGAGACACACACAGAGCTGGGGGCTCATGATGCTGGTGTAGTGCAGGGGGAAGCAGATGGCCACGTAGCGATCATAGGCCATGGCCACGAGGAGGAAGCTCTCGAGGTCTGCAAAAAACAGGTAGAAGTACATCTGTGTCAGGCAGCCTGCGTAGGGGATGGACGGCACTGGGCTCTGCATGTTCTGCAGCAGTTTGGGCATCGTGACAGAGGAAAAGCAGAGGTCAGAGAAAGACAAATTGATGAGGAAGAAATACATGGGCGTGTGGAGATGGGAGTCCAGACAGATGAGGACGGTGATGAGGAGGTTCCCCAGCACGGTGGTGAGGTACATGGCCAGGAAGAGGGCAAAGAACAGGTGCTGGTGCTCTGGCGGGATGGGCAGGCCCTGGAGCAGGAACTCTGAGATGAAGGTTTGATTCCCTTCTGTCATGCTCCTAAGAAATTCGAATAAAATGTTTAGTAATTTAAATAAATAAAGAACCTATTTCTATGGTTGTGGTCCATTATGCATTGTAAAACAATTGATCTCCCCTTCATTACCAAAATTATTATTTCCAAGTGCCAAATGTATATAATCCCTGTGACCATTACAGACACTTCGAAATTTCCTTAATTTTTTGTTTTTGTTTTTTTGACGTGGGTACTTGTTCTAGCCAAGGTTATGTAGTCTCAGGGTTGCCCTGAACTCACAACTATCCTCTACCTCTATCTCCTGAGTGTTGGGATTAAAGGCGTGTGCCATCACACCCAGCTTCAATTTCTCAATTTCTTTTCTATAAATTATGTATTTTTAAAAGGGAGTAGAGAGAGGGTGGAGAGAAAAAGAGAGAGAGTCTGGACATATGAGGGCCTATTGCCACTGCAAGCAGATTACACATGCGTGGGCCAATATGTGCATCTGTCTTTACATGAGTACTGGGGTTTGTACCCAGGCTGTCAGGTTTTTCAAGCAAGGGCCTCTAACCACTTAGGACTCTCTCCAGTCCTTAAATTCTTCTTAATTTGTTTCAGTCGACTGTCCTTTCCTAAACACTTTTAGCTATTTGCCTCTGAGACACACAATAATGAGTTTTTCCATTTAACTGCCAGACAGGTTTTTCTAGTCAGCTGGAATTGGCTCTTGTTTTAGTAGCTTTTCAAATACATTGATGAACCTCAGAATTTTATTACTTACAAATAAAGATCTTCATCTATGCTGATGGCTTCAGTTGCCACTGAAGACTCTGTTTCTAGAAATCTACACCATCCATAGAACTTGGTATCCTGTTGCTTGGAAGTTATTTTCCCTTGGGTGTCTCTAGTACTGTTAAGTTTAACAGATCCAAAATTGAATTTATGACCTCACTTTGCTCTCTCACAGCCTCCTCTTATATTAAAGGAAAAAGATTTCAGGATCAAGTTAGAAATCTGTCAGTTTTATTTCTGATCCCAGCACCTTCAATCTATCAACTCCTGTGGATTCTTTCCTAATCTTCTACATTCCTTACACATGACCGCAGTCCTGGAACAGGATGACATTGAGCTGTCACTATGAAGGTCTTTGACAAAGTTATTACCATGTAAATCAGTAAATTTTCAGTAAAGCCGGTCCCACTTCATAATGTGAGGCCCACACAATCAGCTAAAATATTTTATACTCTTAAGAGTCACTTTATTCAAGCCAATATTTTCAAATAGTGTTCCTATCTGCATGCCTCAAAATTCTTCTCTTTGATATGCTTCCCTCGTGCACTGTTCTAAGATAGAGGAGTGATAGTCTCTTTCCGGCTTCATGCTTCAGATGACCATGTTTGCTCTTAATATAAATACAATGTTCTTATTATGGACCAACTCCAGAGCCTCAAATAGCTTGACTGCGACATTTGAGTTCCACTTTTCTTCAATGCTAGGCTTAAAAGTCATAATTTCTTGCCTTCAGCATTTCACATTTGCCATTCCACTTGCCTGTCATTTCCTACCCTCCACCGCCCCCCCCCCCGGGTCCTCTTTACCTGCGTTATCTTCATTTATTTTCACAGGGATGTTACATATCACCTTGGGTCCCCACACCAAGTGAGAGCTGCCACCCTGTTCTCACAACCTCCTGTACTCATCCTACAATCCCTTGATCACTGGTTTGTAGCTGACTTCCCTCCAGGTTGTAAAACACACAGGAGAAGTCACCTCTGCCTTTGTCCTTCAGCAGGGTCAGCACCTGCCATGACGCTTGAATGTAGCCAGGATTTCATGAATATTTGTTCACTGGGCTTCAGGCTGGGACAGAGTTCTTCAGTGTCAAAGAATACAGACTTCCATTACATTAGAATCACTATTCCTATTAAACCTTCCCCAGGTTCATACTCACTAGACAGGGTCCTTGAGCACTAAATGATGATACTTGTCAATGTCACCAGTGTAACTTTACATTAAAAATATTAGGGTAGGTGCGATATGCTACTATTATTAATACTGATAACTCAGATGAAAATCCTTATGTTTCAACCCAAAAAAATCTCCTTGATATTGACGTGGCAAGAAAAATATGTTGAACATTTAATAAATTGTAGGAAAAAAGAAGCAAAATTATTTTAAAACTATTACTTAAGTTCTGAGATATCTATTCCTCATGATGGTGAATTCAGATATGAACTGGATCAGGCCCTGGTGTAAGGTTTGGTCTATAACTACTTCTAGATGTTATGGTGAAGATATTCTACACTGGTGCTAACATTTAAATCAGTATGCCTGGAGTAAAAAAGATCACCCTTTATAAAGTGACAGGTGACATGCACTCACTCAGTTAAAGGAAATAAGAGAAGAAGGGGCGGCCACCTGAAGAATTCTGACTTGAGTCTATCTTGGACTCAAGAGTACAACCTCCTCTCTTCCCAGGGAGTCTGATGGCTTGGCCCTGCAGATATTGAATTTCTCAGTCCCCCAGTGTCATGTGGGAGGTAAGCTTAATCACAAACACACACCTGTTTGTTTTCCTCTGGACAACACTGAGGAACCCCAATCTGTGTTGGAGTTGACCACCAAAGCAGAGGAAGAGCACAGTGGGATGTGAGAAGTCCTTTCTCTAGAATGCTATTACTGAGTCTAACTGCTGTGATCTTCACACAAACGAAGGTGTTCAAGGCAGCTGAGTGAAGTGTGTCCACTGGTATTAATATGTGCTGGAACAGTAAAGAGAGAAGTACAGGGAGATCATGCACCTAGTTTCTCAGAATTCTACTTCCCTTGGAAGTGGGAGGAACCCCTGTCTTGTGTAAACCAGAACCTCCCAGCAGATGTCTCTGATGGATGACTCAGTGAGCTTTACGTCTTAAGCCATTAAGTCAGTCATTCTTAATCTGCCCAGCAAAGAAGATGCCCTACAAGCATCTTATTAAATGCAATTACCTGGAGTTCTATGAAAACAGTGATCCTGTTCTGAAGCCCAGATTCCCTGTTATAAATAACACATCAGCTGGCCCCGGCCAGTAGATAAAGTCCTTGCCATACAAATAGAAAGACTTGAATTTGGATCCCCAGAACCCAAGCTGGGGAATCAGAGACAGGTAGATTTCCAGGCTTATTAGATAGCAGGTCAAGTCAAATCAGCGAGCTCCAGATTCATTGAGACAGACCCTGTTTAAAAATGAGGTCGAGGAGACCGAGGAGAACACCTGAGGTCAAGCTTTGATCTCTACGTGCACATGAGTATAGGAACACCCACCCCACACATGCATACATGCATGCCTGCACAACACACACGTAGACATGTGAAAATAAAGAATAAATAGTACTTACATTATCACTCAAAAATACAGATGAATTTAACATGAGATGAATTTAAACATAATCTTTGAGCGGACATCTGTTCTAAATTTGTTATAGCTGCATAACAAAAGCAAACAAAAGAAGGTTTCATAGTGACTTACTGAACCCTATCTCACAGACCTGCTATATTGATTTGATAGTTATTTGAAGAGAAACATTTTGTAATATTTAATACTAGCAAATTTCATCATGAGTATAAAGATTACAACTGATGACCATTAATCCAAATACATCCAGAGTGTGAGAAAATCTTGGGAGACAGAGAGCTGGCAGGAGAGAAGTTATTGTACCTGAAAAAATTGTCCTGTAAATCATTGTAGAATGTAGGAAATCACAACCCAGGGACTGGAAGGTCAGGAAGGCTCATCCTCTCTCTCCTGCTCACTCACCAAGAGTGGCCAAGGGTGATGCCAAAACCCTGACAGAATATCTTGATTTATTTTATTCACTGTGAGCACAGAAAGTAATAATCTCTAGTCAAGATCTATATCTGCACCACTCCTCACACCTCCCCTTCTTAAGAGGCCACGTTTCCCACAGGAGCCCAAACTCTGCAATAACTCATTAAAGACACATTAATTAGCCAGGACATTTCTAGGACCAATTCTCCTGGAGTCCTATAGTGGTGGTTGTTTATAGCCACTAATCACATGTGACTACACTTAGCAGGAAGGAAGATTGGAGAGAAATGCAGGGGTGGATGCTTAGCCTCAGCACATTCAGGAATTGGACTGGATATCTGTGTTGCTGGAATTGGTATTTTGGGGGAAGATAATAAGGGATCAAAATGTTAATGACTTTAAAAATCATTAAAATCTAAATGAAAATGTACAGAAGACAGAAGCCATTGGTGGCTATTAAAGGAAATTACTGACGTGAATGACATAATTTGGAAAGGCTCTCGTGTAGAGATCTCTCAATACAACGAAGTCCTTTGTGACTATCCACAGGACGGTTGCTTTAGAGACAATCATTTCTATGACCCAACTTTCCAAATCTGCCCATAGGTTAATAAGGATGGAAATAATTTAAAAGATGAGTTTCTTCAAATTATTTATATATATATATATATATATATATATATATATATATATATATATATCTCCTCAGGTCAAGGCAGAGAATGAATCCCAAGTCCATTCTGTTTACTTTTGGCCTCTTATCCCTCTAGGAAACCTTAATTGCACCCACCATCACACCTCCTCCTCCTCCTCCTACTTCCCCCACCACCCCAATCTCTCTTTTTTGTCAGATGACCCACTGATGCCATGCTCTGTGTTCCTGCTACTGATCCGTGGCCCTAGTTGACATGTGTAAATCCTTGTTTTCATGACCTGTTCATCAGCTTGATGAATTTCTCTACATCATGATATGTTTCATGTTTCAGTTCCCAGGGGATCTTGCTTTTATTGAGTTTCGACAGTTGATGTTAACTTTAAACATTGAAATACTAAGAGTACCTAAAAAACACCACAGGATGTCAGATTCAGGGCTGCTTGTTCTACTTTGGTGAAGCAGCCATATTTTCCCTTGGTCACCCGCACCAATAACCACAGACAAAATAAGACCTTTGCTCTCTGCTATGTAAGAACCCAGAATGACCGTGTGGTAGACTCAACATCCAATTCAGTGAAACCGATGCTATATCCCCTGACCTAAGAACAGGTATAGAGAACTATCTAAAGTGTACTCTATAAAGTATACAATTAAATAGTATTTATTTATTGTCATTCAAACAGTTCATGACTGATTTTAAAACCTACTCATCATCTCAAGAGAATTCACCTTCATAGCCATTTTCCATTCTCCCTAGCTCACTACCATGGCATAGGTAATTCTGTTTTATTTTATATCTTTATGGATTTATCTTTCCTTGGTATTTCATATACATACAATCATATGACAAATGTTTTTCAACAAGTGATCTTTATGACTGCTTTTAAAAATTAATTTTGTTCAAGATACATGCATATAGTACTATGTGCCAATCATTTATTTTTTAAAAAGTATTTATTTATTTGCAAGCAAAGAGAGAGGAGAGAGAAAGAATTGGTGCACCAGGACCTCCACTGGAAATGAATACTCCACCTTGTGCATCTGGCTTTATGTGGGTACTGGGGAATTGAACTCGGATCTTAGGTTTTGCAGGCAAGTGCCTTGATCTTTGAGCCATTTCTCCAGCCCAATCATTTATTTTTTATTGCTGAATAATATTTAATTGTGTGGATATATTGTTTGTTCTAGTATAAATAGTTCACATGACTATTATGCAAAACTCTATGTTTAAATAACACAGTTATTATAGATACATATAAGTAGGCTGTCAGCATTCATATGATAGTGATTATGTTGAAATTTTTGAGGAATTACCAAATGAAATAAAAAATATTTTTATTTATTTGCAAGGGAAGAGAAGGAGAGGGAGAGAGAAAGAGAGAGAGCACATCAGGGCCCCCTGCTACTGCAAACAACGCATAAGCATGTGCCACTCTGTGAAACCAGCTTTGTGGTTGTATGGGGAAAGGGAACCTGGGTCTTCTGGCTGTGCAGGCAAGTGCCTACCTAAACGGCTGGGCCATCTCTCCAGTCCCCCAAATGGTTTTTCCAAAGAATTGCAACACTTCACATCCCCACCATCAATGTTTGAGAGTTATATTTTCTCCACATTTATGTCAACATTTTATTCTATTAAAAAATCTAAAACTGGATGTGCCTGCCTGGAGCAAAACAAACTATGCTACTGAGGTACCAGGTGAACACGTCCTGTGTGCCCAAATTACTCGTGTAGACCTCCCACTACGCCCACTCGGAGTAGGGAGGGTGAGGCCATTTGACCCTGTTACACACTTCCCCTATGCACCCAAGTTATGTGTGTAGATCGCCTGCCCACGCTAGCCTGGAGCAAGGTGAATAAGGTGAGGCTAGGGTGGCAGGTTCTCCCCTTGCAAGATTTTTGGAAACTTCACTCTGTACTTTTGTTGCAGTGACCTTCTAGTTGCTGGGACAAACACCAACCAGAAGCAGTTTATGGGAAGAAAGGGTTTATTTCAGGCTTATAGTTGCCAAGAGAAGCTTTGTCCTGGCAGAGGAAGCTGGCTCACTTCATTATACATCTTCAGCAGAGAAAGATCAACCAGAATTCAAACTGACTCTGAACACACAGGGCAGAACTCCTCCATAAGGTCCACTCCTGGTGACACACTTCCTCCAGCAGGGCTCCACCACTCAAAGACTCTACTAGGTGGGGACTAAGGAGGAAACAGAATCACAAACACTTGAGGCTTGGGGACACGGCATTCAAACCACAGCTCCACACACCCTGGCTTTGTTCACTTCTGTTGCATCATATCAGAGTACTCTTGTTTTTTTTTTCGCCATTCCTGAAGGTAAGGATTTAGATCCCCAGTACTTAAGAAATTCACTTGGTGTCAGATCCAAAGAAAACCCCACACATGTGCACTTTTCACCTACAAACAAAAGCCACATGTGCACTTTTCACCTACAAACAAAAGCCAGAGCCATTCACACAAGCAAGCCTCTTCTCTGGAAGGAGAAACTGAGGGCTTTTCTTAGAGCATCTTTGGATGGAGACTCTATTCTAATGAGGTAAAGGAAATAAACTCGTGGGCTGGGGAGAAGGCTCAGTAGGTAAAAGCACTTGGTGCGCCAGCATGACGACCTGAACTTGGATCCACAGAACCCATGCAGATGGATACAGTAACAAATGTGCACAATTCAAGCCTTCTTGTGCAACATGGGAGGCAGAGACAAGAGATCCCAGAAGCTCACAGGACAGATTTGGCACATGGGAGGCAGAGATAAGAGATCCCCAGAAGCTCACAGGACAGATTTGCACATGGAGATGGAAATAAGACTTGGCTTCAAATCTCAGGACTGACATTCGAGATTGTCCTCTGACATCCACACTGTGGCATGTGTGCACCCATGAACACACACATATACAAAGATAAAAAATGAAATACACTCAGAGGTGCATGTAGCAGCGACTAACATTCCAATGGTACAAGACTTAATCAATATATGTGATAGGTTCAGAATGTGGCTGAGGAAGGAGTAAGTCTCTTTTATATCATTTACTATTTTTCATCTCCACTATGCATGAAGGTGAATTCTTTTGGAGATAATGAGTAGGTTGTGAAATCGGTTGAGGACTGTTGAATGATAGTAAATAAATACTATTTAATTATTGGTCTGTACTTATGTCCATCAGCAAATAATTATCCTGTGAAGGAGACTGTCATGGCTATGATGTACACAGTGGTGACCCCCATGCTGAACCCCTTCATCTACAGCTTGAGGAACAGAGACATCAAGGGAGCCCTGGCAAGAACACTTTGTCAGAAGAAAATTCCTATATGCCTGTGATGGTTACACCTGGGATTTTCACATAACTTTGTAAAGTAAATATACTCTATTAATTTGGGGATGCTATTCCAAAATTCCCCCTTACCCTGGGATGTTTTGTTAAAAGTGCATGCTAATAATTGCTCAATATGAGAAGAGAAATTCAGCAATAAATTTTAAGTAGGGAGCAGGGGATCTGGAACCTGATTGAGGTTTGTTTTCCTCTCTTCTGGAAAAGCACAGCATTGGAGCTACGATTTCAGTGATCTTTGTTCCTTACACCCCAGAAATTTTATCCTGAGTTCTGCTTCAGCTATGATTTCATTTTTAAATTTCCCTTCAAAATCTTAGCCTGGTAATAAATAACATTATAGTGTCTTGGCCTCCAAACTTGTTTTTAATGCCTCCAGCATGTTCTTTTGGAATAAATCTTGATATCATTTTATCTTTTTTAACTTTTTAAAAGTTTTCATTTATTTATTTGAAAAGAGAAAGGGGATGGGTACACCAGAGCCTCTTGCCACTGCAAACAAGCTCCAGATGGATGCACCACCTTGTGCATCTGGCTTTACATGGGAACTGGGGGGTCGAACCAGGGTTGTTGGGCTTTGTAGGCAAGCGCCTTAACCACTCCATTTGATCTTTTCACTGTCCCATATGCTTATTTATTTTCATGTCTATCTTTGTCCCCAATCCCTGTTGATCTTTAACAAATTTTCAGCCTTTTGTACAACTGTGTCTTTTATCCAATTCTGTGTTTATCTGGAATTTACTCATAACCAGGGACTGTAGAGTTTATTTCTTTGGGATCAGGGAAAGAAGCCATAGGGAAGTATAAAAGTTATTTTTCAAGGGTGTCTCTCATATGTTGGGTATTTTTCTCTGTAATTTTTTTTATTTTAAATTTTCTTATTGCTACCCATACATACGCTTTACTGTTCCTTTGTGACAATTCCATTGAAGTCAAGAAGATAGTGTTGATATTTTACCGACTTAAAGATATGAAATGAAGGAGCAGGGGAGATGGTTTAGTAGATAAGAACATTTGCCACACAAATATGAAGGCCTGAAAGGGCTGAGACCAACTGGATTCAATTCCTCAGCATCCTTGAAAATAGCTGAATGTGGCCACAAACGCCTGTCACTGTAGTCCTATGGGGACCCAGGAATTTCTGAGGCTCATGAAAACAACAACTCCAATTCAGAGAGACTCCATCTCAAGGTCTCAAGGAAACATGCGAGTGACCAATAGAGTACACCCCATGTTTCTCTCTTGTCTCCACACATACGTGTAGGGACCCATGCATCTGCACACACATGCATCCACACACCACACACAACACAAAAGATAGTGAAATTCATTCTTTGTGAAGAAGTAGGTGTTCAATAAGGGTGGGAGGGATAAAAGAAGATAATGACAACACAATATAAACATGCTGATTGTCAAAGAACAAATAAAATTTACTTGAATATGAATTCAATTACTTTCTACATCAGAGGGTCAATAGTTGAGCCTGTTTAAGATGACAGACTACCTGATTTCACAGTTTCTTCTCATTTTCTTTCACTTCAGAAAGAAGGGAAGAAGCCATTCTTGTTAACCCCTTGGCATTGCTGTGGAGTAGACCAGCTTTCCAATCTTGGGCCATTTCCTTCCTTACCCATTTCTCTACATGATGAGAGCTAAACTAATGCCTTTCATTGTCTCCTACATTGTACTAACCCCACATCTCCATGTGAGGCCTGACCTTCCTCCAGAGAGTCCTAGTATTCTGCTCACCTGCCCCATGAATGCCTCCACTTAAGGCTCTGTGGGTAGTTCAGTCTCAAAACACACAGCCTTGGACTCTAGGTTTCTGCTGTCTAGTTATTTCCTCCAGATTGTAACATTACCTTCTGGAGAGGGAAGCAGGGTCGTAAAACTCAGATAGATGAGGAAATGTATAAGATCAGAAAACTCATAAAGTTCTAGGATTCACAAGGCCTTCCCCAAAGTTCTAACAGCAGTAAAGAAGTGCTGGGGAAAGGCGATTCTTCAGTGGGTCTGCCTGTAGAAGGAGAAGGACTTCCAGAAATGAGCTTTCATGAGCAGTCATCCATGGGGTGGGGGATGTCTGGTGACACAACACCAATAAACTCAGAGCCTGGTGGAGAGTATGCATCTTCCCAAACAGAAAGAAGGTGCTTGGGTGTTCCAAGGTAGTGTCCAGTCCCCTAATATGGTTTCTGAGTCTTCTCATTCTTTCCATCTATTCTTCCAATCAAGGAAACCACTTGCTCCAGTACCGGGAACTCCATGAAATACTCTAGCTCCATAAAATGTGGGTGGGCAGGAAATCCTACTTTGTTAAGTCACACTGAACCTGAAAACTGTAGTTAGTGTTGCGGTTTATGGCACGCAGGCATGTAGTGGGTGTCATATGTATTTTAATAACAGGATTTGATTTCCTTGTTAAGTTCTAATCAGTCACACAGCTGGCCACAAAGTCCAGGAGACCTACATGCTTTGACACTTCATGTAGAGCGTGCTTCCAACAGCTCACATGCCACTGATATCCTTCAAAATAGGCAGGACCTTTAGTTGTAGCCACCTCGGAATGTTCATCTTTCACTTTTATTTGTTTTTCTTTTTTAATTTTTTTATTTATTTGCAAGCAGAGAGATAGAGAGAACAGAGACAGACAGGCAGGCAGGCAGGCAGGCAGGCAGGCAGGCAGGCAAGCATAATGGGCACACCAGGACTTCCAGAGGCTGCCAACAAACTCCAGATGTATGTGTGCATCAGGCTTTACGTGGAAACTGGGGAATTGAATCTAGCTCACTAGGTTTTCAGGAAAGTGCCTTAACCAATGAGCCATCTCCCCAGCCCCCTCATTTTTCACTTTTCAGTCCCACTCAGATGAGGATCTGCTTTCCAAAGCTTCATGGGATTGCTTCCCTCATAAAAAGATGTTTATATTCTGAATATATACCTTCTCCCAACACTGGAATCATCCTGTTTCCACCTCTCCAAAAACAAAATCCGTTCTGAAGCCATGGTTTGTGGAAGGGCCTGGGTTATACTTGGTATCACATTGCTTTGCAATGGGATTTTTTCAGAGGACTTGAAATATCCCTTGGATTTGATTTCACACTTCTTTGGATTGAGAATAAGAAACCAGTTTCGTGGAATGATTGCCTCCTTGCCTTGCTTTTGGAGGCTTATGCTTACTCACAGGTGTGTAGTGGAAATCACCTTCCTTAAACAGGAATTCTGGGGTCTGAGCCAGGCCTCTGTTTGACAAGACAAACTATACTAAACGAGAGTACTTTATTTGGTCCACTTCTTCAAAGACATTTTTTATTCTAGCCACAGGAATAAGAGGAAGTAGAGAATTCCACATTGGGACTTGGTTCTATAGAAATAACTTTGAACTTCAGAGCAACCTGCAAATGACCTGAAATGTCTCAACTTTAGATATTTTTCACTTATCTCTAGTCTGTTTGCAATGTAGAGGACTTTTTTAAATTTTGTATTCCATTAAAAAGAAAACTGGGGGCTGGAAAGATTGCTCAGTGGTTAAAGATGCTTGCTTGCAAGGCCTGCATGCTAGTGTTCAATTACCCAGTACCCGTGTAAAGCCAGATGTGCAAAGTGATGCATCTGGAGTTCATGTATAGTGGTAAGAGACCCTGGTTCACCCATTCTCTCTCTCTCTCTCTCTCTCTCTCTCTCTCACACACACACACACACACACAAATAAACAAATAAATATTTTTAAATAAATAACAACAAATCAACAAATAAAATATTTTAAATAAATAAATAGGGGCTGGAGAGATGGCCCAGCAGTTAAAGGACTTGCTTGCAAAGCCTGACAGTCTGCATTCAATTTCCCAGTTCCCACATAAAGCCAGATGCACAAAATGGTGTGTGCATCTGGTGTTCACTTGCATTGAAAGCCTTGGCATGCCCATACTACTCTCCCCTCTCTCTCTCTCTCTCTTTCTCTCTTTCTCTTTTTCCTTCTCTCTCTTTCTCTTCATAATAGGAGGAAAAGATGATGACATCAAAATAAAGGAGAGACTAGTTGAGAGGGGGAGGGGAGATGATGGAAGGTGGACTTTAGAGGGGGAAATGGGAGTGGGGAAAATTTTAATTATCTATAATTGTTTATAGACAATATTGTTAACTGTATAATTATGGAAGCTGTCAATAAAGTGTTTAAAAGAGTAAATAGTGTGAATCATGTTTAGCTTCAGTGTTAATCAGGACAAGGCAAATTGTGAAACAGTACTTGATCATTAAATACCCAAAAGTGTGTCACTTATTCTGGGGAGACATGAACAAAGAGTTGTTCATTCCGGACAAGGCACCAAGAACAGACTAAAGAAACAATTTCGAGCCTACCTTGGTGAACCAATAAGTATGTTGGGGATACTCACAGAGCAGGGGTGGAGGTCACTCAAGAAAACAGACTTGACACTGGAAGATATGGCATGACAAGCCCCTCTGCAAAAGCAACAACCTGCAGGCAACTCCAGTGTGGTATCCTCTCCTCCAGTGATGGTTTATGGTTTTTATAATCTTATACACGGGCCTTCATGAGTTTTGCTACTGTTTTGTGAGTTTCTTGAACCTTCCCCCTTGTTACCAGGGGATTTTTTTAATCAGGAATAAATAGCTACACAGCACCATGTAGTTGGGACATTATACATTATCGACTTTCTATGATCATGGCAAGGATGTGAGCTTATGAACATTCTTTAGCTATACATTTTTCCATTTTAAAATATAACACACACATATATATGATCATATATATATATATATGTGTGTGTGATCAGTTCAAAGATTTTGAAAGTAACTTCCCCAGTCCAAACCTAGAATAATTCTATTACCTCACCATTCACCATGAATCTTATAATCACTCTCCCTTCTCTTGCCACTAATTAGATTTCTGCCCATCAGTTTTTGATCACTCCAGATTAGATATCTTTATTTTTGAACCTTGTATAAAGGGAATCATTGAGAATGTGTTCTTTCATAACAATTTTCTGTACACTTTATACAGATTCAGCCCATGCAAATCAGTTGTTGGTTTTTTTATTACAGATTACTATCCTACTAGATAAATAAACAAAATTTGTTCATCTGTTCACTTTTTGACATATTTATAAGGGAGCCATTTGTGAAGATGATGAATAGCTGAAATGCCATATTTTCATGAGTAATCAATGGAATCATGCTCTTACTCCACCCAGCAGCCTCCTCTTTAGCCCTTCTTAAGAGTTTCCATCGTTTGCATGCCTTTTCCAAATGTATTCCCATATGCATGTTGTCTATTCTAACTTGACCTTACTCTAAAAAGAACCAGTTTAAATAGACACAGAATAACCCTACATATTTCAGAAGCACAGTGTGACATTTTGGGACTTGGGAATATTGTCTAATGATCAGGTCAGGGTAATTGATGCACATCCTTCACTCAGTTGTCTATCACTTCATATTGGAAATATTTTAAATCCTCTCTTCCAGTCACTTTTAAATTAACAATGAATTATTGCCAACCATTGTCATCCAACTATGCTATAGATCAGAAATGCTTCCTCCTAGCCAACTGAACCCTCCATTTGTTTATCATCTCCTCCCATCCTTCTTTCCCCACAGCCTTTCTATCACCCGGGAATGACTATGCTAATAGACTTCTATGAGGCCACCTTTTATCTTTGGTATAACAATAAAGAAATTGTGGTCATTTTGGTGGTTTTCCTGAAGTTTAACTTTGCAATTGAATGATGGGCATGCTATATCCATTTATTTACCTATGCACACTCATATCATATTTTCTCACATTACTATGACTTACACTAAAAAGAAATTGTAATAAAATGGGGTGGGGATAGAGAGATTGCTGAGTGGTTAAGGCTCTTGCCTGCAGAACCTAATGACAGAAGTTTGATTCACCGGTACCCACATAAAGCCAGATGCACAAAGTGGCACATGCATCTGAGGTTCGTTTACAGTGTCTGGAGGTCCTGGTGTGCCCACTCTCCATCCTCCCTTTCCACAACTCCAGCTTGTAAATAAATGAATGAAAATTTTAAAAATTCCTAGACTTTTTGGGTTTTCAGCTTTTATTTTTATTACCTTCTTAGTTGACTGGATTTCATCAAGTTATTTACTTTATTTTTTAGTTTCCATAATTAGATACATTCAATGAGCAAATAATGAGTTGGTATCCCCAGTTCCCCAATGTCCTTCTTTCCTATCCCCAATCAGCTGGATATCCTCCTCTGTGGGCAGTCTG
>PVHP010033422.1:0-19669 GCA_004024765.1 Zapus hudsonius
GGGGCTTCCTGAGGTTAGGGCTTGGCTGCTCTACTGGGGGAGCCTCATGCTACAGTTCAGGGTTTTTATTTTCTCAATTATCTGTTTCCTCTAGACAGCCCTAAAAGAATTAAGGTTATTATCTACCTTCAGAAGAGGAAACAACTTGAGTGAACTGAAAGGACTCATCGAAGGGAGAGTAAGTAGAGAAATAGTGCATCCATCCTTTGGCACACGTTTGTAGAATTCTCCATGACAGGGCCAGGAAGAAAGTATGTTAATTTCCTCATTTTATGGGCAGCAAGTCTGCGGCTCAGGGAGGTGTGGTACCTGCCCATCATCTCATCCCTCTTTAACACATAGCGAGTGCCAGACATAGCTGGATGCCCTTGGAAATAGAGGGAGCATTTATTGAACACTTACAGTATGCCAGACATTTTTGGGTTCAAGACTCTTGATCAACCCAAGATCTCAATCCTCTGTTGGGCAGATGAGCATGGCATACTTGAATAGACTGACTTTGAGCAGTTTCTTAACTTCTCCTAGCCTGGGTCTCCTATGAGGGTAATAGGAACACTTTACTTACTGTGTGAATCATGGAGTAGTTCTAGAAAATTCAAACTGTATATATTTCTTTTTTTTTAAAGTAAAGCAGCCAGAATCTTTATTTATTTATTTATATTTTATTTATTCATTTCCAAGCAGAGATAGAGAGAGAGAGAGAGAGAGAGAGAGAGAGAGAGAGAGAGAGAGAGAGCGCACACCAGGGCCACCATCTTGTGGGTCTGGCTTATGTGGGTCCTGGGGAATTGAACCCAGGGCCTTAGGCACTGGAGGCAAGTGCCTTAACCACTGAGCCATCTCTCCAGCCCCTAAACTGCATATATTTCTATGCCACATACTTCATGGAAGACGTTATAGACATGATCTCATTTATGCTCTGCAGAGTCATGACTATGAAAAAGTTGTGTCTTATACATAATAAGTTCTTAAGAGGTTCTAGCTGTGTTGTGTTTGGGCCACTTTCCCCAGTTCTGTGTGACTCTGAGGCCTGAGTTGGCATCATCATGGGACATTGGAGACCATGTGGGGAGTCTCAGGGGAATGGGGTAGGGGAGAAATATAGGGAGCAAAGACCAGAGGCTTGCAGAGATTTGGGGGTAGAGGTAGAAATGAGATTGGAGGGAACTGAGGAGACTGGAAGGAAAGTGGGGGCAGGTCATTCTAGAAGGAGGACTGGAAGGGAACTACAAAGGCTGCTCTGAGCAGGACACCCTCCTTCAAAACCTAAACAATTCATGACCTAGAGTGAAGCACCACTCTCAGCCTGGCTTGCTTGGGGAAGAATGGCTTGGGCGCACTATGTGACTGAGTCTCAGAGCCATGCCCAGAGTACTTCAAGGCCAGGGCTGCAGGCCAGAGGGCTATGCACACCTCTACTGGGGTGGTTATGAAGGCTCCACAGGATCCTCCGGCCATGGGCAAATGCAGCTGAGTAAAGAATAACTTAGAGGGGTTGGATTGTCATAGTGAGGCAAGACTGGAGTGGGGAAGGAGGCACAGAGATAGTTCAAAGGAGAGAAAAGCCCTACAGCACCCAAACCTGCTCTCTGGCCTGTGATGGCAGATTCCAAAGGCAGGTGGAGAAGTTGTGCTCATGATGTCATCTCTTCCCCAAACATCATGATGCAAGTACTGCCATTTGCTAATCGCTACCTCCTGCCAGACACCTTACATGCCTTGTTTATAATTATCTCCATTTCATTCATACACAAGTGGAGGCCCAGGGGAGTGATGTAACCTATCAACTAGTAGCCAGGTCAGAATTCAGACAGTTTGACCTGCCTACTATCCTCCAGAAGTCTGAAGATACTGAAATATTGTACTATGCCTATGTTTTAAATATAGGGAACATATACTTTTTTGTATAAAGGAGTACAGATTTATAAATGTTGCTACCCCTCCACAGCTACCCACTTCCTCTCCCTGGATGCTGGCAGAGTTATTAATTTCTGACATATGCTATGCATTTAGAAACTCATATGTTCTTATGTGTGCCATGAGGCAATGGGTTCTTGCCCCTGAGCTTGTATGCATGGAGTTTTAGTTGTATCTGCTTGACCATATGAAATGCAGTACAGTGTCTGTTAGAGTCAAGAGAATGAGTGAGGATGTCCAGATCCACTCTCTGCCCTTCTCAGAGTTGTTCCATGCCTCATGAGGTGGACCTCCTGACCTGCTGCTCCCCAGCTCCCTTGAGCCCTAACTTCCAGTTACTTCTGGTCAATGAGATAGAAGGCCAGAGGGCAGAGTGGCCAGTGTTTCCTGTCCCCTTTCTGCATGCTCTGTTCTCTACCCAAACCCTCAGATCCCCCAGGCAGGGCCTCTCCCAGGCTTAGCTTTCCCCTTGGTTTTTCTAAAGCCCCATCCTAAGGTATAGTGGTAACTGACTTCCACTGCTGCTGACCTGGCATGCTCCCAGCCTTTGTGCTTCCTTTCCGGCTGTGCATCTTAGCCAATAGACCCTTTCTTTAAGCCCCTGCAATCTCTTGGAGAAGCTCTTCTCCTTTAAGCTTCTTCTTTTGAGTGGTCAGCTGCGTTGTTTCAGGACCCTGATCACTCCACATGTCTTAGCCTCTCTTAACCTGCACTAAGAAGTTGCACAGCCTAGTGTGACAATGGCACTAACTGTCCCCATCTGTCTTTTCTCCCTACAATGGAGTGGGTGAAACTACTGTGGTTTGTTTAAATCTCACACACCGAGTTGAGCAGTTGTAGGGAGGACTCACAGTGTGCCTTACTTCACAGGTAGGTCTTCATGTCTAGTGACAACCCCTGCCTTCAACTTGCCTCCCTTGACTGCAGCATCTACTGTTGCCCTTAGATGGATCAAAGCTTTCTCAGGCTTCTGTCAACATGGGGAATGCAACGAGCTTCCTAGGTAGTGACATCTCATTATGTTCAGGATTATTTTTCTTCAGAATTCAGGGAGGCACAGCTTGCTGGAGGCCTTGTTCAAGATCAGATGTCCCTTCTGGCTGAAGAGAATCCTGGCCATGTGGCATCCTGGGGTCACAGCCTGACCTCCAGTGCCCAGCAGGTCCCTTCCAACATCCTCAGCCTTCTTGGGCTATCTGCATAATTCTATATTTTTATGAGCTGTGGCATGTGTCCAAGAACACTGCTGCTTGAGTCACTGTCTGTTTGTTGACCCCCAATGGGCTGGTTGGAGTTACACATTAGCCCTGGCTTGGAAATTGGTGTGGATTAATCAGAGACCAGGTTTTCAATTAAGCAAATTATTTTCCCTTTTAGGGAAAAATCCTCAGGACTCAAATTCAAGTAGGCATTACAGATTGTGAAAGATCATTTTTCCATTCAAAGAGTATTATTTAAATGTAGGTGTTTTCTAGAGGTTTCTAGTCCCAAATGACAAGTGTCTTCTTTGACACCTGTTCCCTCTCTCATAGCTACATTCTCCCAGCCTAAGCAAGACCTTAGAGCCAAGAAGGAGGTTCTTTGTTGACCACTGAAAATGATTTCTAAACCCAAGAAAGGGAGTTGGTTAAATCAATGTTAGCACACACACATCTAGGTATATGGTTCAGTTTTTCACTCCACTGTGCAGTCATGGGTTTATTACCATACAAACAAAACCATAATATGTTAGCAAACTCAATCCTGCCTTATTCAAATAGAATGAAAGAATAGAATTACATTTGTCAAATAGCTGTCATTACTAAAGATTTATGGATTAAGGATGTTTTTGCATTTCCTCATCCATGAATTTTATATTTTTGATAATCGTGTGTTAGATAATACAATCTAAGAGCTTTCTTCTTTTTAAAGAAATATTTCTAAATTATCAGCACACGATGATTGTAATTATCTAAAACTATGGAGGTTGAAGTTATTCTTACATAAACACAAGAAGAGACAATTCAATTCCCTGGAATTACTAAGAATAGGCACCAGAGGGAAACTCTCCATCCCATTCTGTACTTGCATCACACTTCGAGGCAAGAGCCCTGTCCTAAAACCAAAGTTGGAATAGGATGGCTGCCTGCCTTCACAGGCCATGAATCCCCCAAGACAGAGCAAGTTTGCTTACCTGGAGTTGGACACAGTCTTCTCCTAGGGGCCAGAGCTGGCGGAGGAGCGCGAAGGTGATAAGTCCTGCAACGATGAGGAATGGCAGCAGGCTGTAGGTGAGCACCCAACATCTGCTGTTGCTTCTGGCTGCCAGCCTGCTCCTGGCCTCTGTCCTGTAGTTGCCACCCTCAGAAAGCATTTCCTCACTGGTTGTTTCCCCAAAGCTCAGCCCCAGCTCTTCAGCCATGCTCTCTGTCCCAGAGGTGATTGTGAGTGCTTCTGGCCAGAGACCCCCCCATTAAATAGGAGAGCAATGCATGGCTGGTGACTTCACCAGCTGCCTCTCCTCCCCTTCCCCCTCCCCCTTGAGAGCTCTCAGTTGCTGGCCCTGCCCTCCTAGGGAATGCACCGCCTACAACAGAAACTAAGTTTGGTTTAAAAAAAAAAAAAGAGAAGGAGAAAGCTTTCCCAAGCATATTTATATACAGTAGGCTCATGTGCTCCTTCCTTCGTTTACAGAAGGAAGTTAGGAAAGTCCCTGGAGGAGGGGAAACAAGAATTCATCAAGCCAGTGGGTGGGGCAAATTAAAACATACCTGCTCCCTGCAGAAATCCTGCTGGTCTGGGTGGTGTGAGCCTTTTGGAAGTGAAAGTGAGGAACTGGGAGGTGTGTGGCTGGCAACAGGAAATGGCAATCAGTTGGCATCAGCTTTACCCAGAGTGCTGCCCAGCCCCCTCTTTCTGCTTTGGATAGCAGCTGGTTCCTATTAGATATTTAAATGTTGTTCAATGATGTTCCCAAAGGTGCAGGCATCTGACTAGCTCAGGTCATTTTGGGATTAAGACTGTGGAACTACTTAGATGGTCTAGGCTTTTGAAATTCTGGGCTGGAGAGAGGGTTCAGTTGTTAAGGCTGCAAAGCCTAGACCAGGGTTCAATTCCCCAGTACCCATGAAAAGCCAGATGCACAAAGTGGTGCTTGCCTCTGAAGTTGGTTTGCAATGGCTAGACAACCTGCTGCACCCATTCTCTCTCTCTCTCTCTCTCTCTCTCTCTCTCTCTCTCTCTCTCTCTCTCTCTCTCTCTCTCTCTCTCTCTCCTTGCAAATAAATAAAAAATATTTTTCTAAAAGGATTTGAAGTTCCGGCCTCTACTTGTGAAAGGAAAGGGTATTTCTAGCTTGTGTGGACCACAGTCCAAGCAGAGAGCATGAGGTCATAGTTGAGAGGTGAGTGCCAGCATAGGAAGACTTTAACTCCTGTGCCCAATCATCCCAAAGTTAATGGAGCACTAGTGGTAGGAAGGTCCTGCTGTGTGTGTTGGCTCTGTATGGGGGGCATAACAAGTGAAAAGGGTGACATTTATTAAGAACTTATCTTAATTTTTTTTTTTTTACCTTACTGCTCTGAATTAAAGGTGCCAATGAAATTAACCGATCCAAGGCTAACTTTTTGGGGTAATCATGTTATTATCCACCTTTTACAAATGAGGCATCTGAAGCATAGAGAGTGAGTGACAAGGGCAGGCTGACTTCTGACCTTGACCCCCCCCCCCCACTGCACTGCACATACTACACTTTGGGGAACACACAGATGCTGAGAGGAGCTAGTCTTATCCACTGAGAGCGTGGGGAAGCCTCTCGGAGAAATCTCAGCAGGTTGAACGTGGCCTTGGAGAAGGGAGTGATGATGCCAGGGAAGAGCAGAGGGGCCGTATAAAGGCAAGTTACAGACACTAGGAGGCTGACAGAATGGCCTGTTTGAGTAGCGTCTTCATTCAGTAGCTGCTTGTGCACTGATCACACACAGCCCAGACCTCCAGGCCATTCAGGAAGGCCTCATGGTGTTGATCCTGCTTACTGTTAGCCCTCCCTGAGGTTCAGCCTTATTTTCCCACTTCCCCTCCAATCCAAGCTGTGCCTGCTTATGCTCCTTCCTGGGCTGTGGGAGCTTCAGTACCCCCTCTCCTATCCTAATGCCCCCCATCTTTAACTGTATGCAGAAACCTCTCTTGCATCCCCTCTTTCAACCGTGCAAGACGCTCTCTTTGTGACGATGCTGCTCAACTCCTATTACACCATAAGACCTGGGAGGGCAAGTGCTCAGTCATGTCCCTTTCCTGTGGCTGTGCCTCCTCCTAACTTAGCAACTATCACATAATGGACTCAGAGTCAATATCCACTGAGATAAGCATCTAACTTGTTTTCAAAGAAATCCTAGCAGAGAATGGTCTTCATGTTACCTATGCTGGTTTTAACAAGTTACTAAGAAGCAGAGATTTGAGACTAGCCCAAATGTTTGTGATCGTAGCCTCACGTTTCTCTCCACGCCATCGCAGCTCACATGGATGATTGCAGCAGTGCCCAAGCTGGTCTTCCTCATTCTCCTTTCCTTAAGCTGCACTCCGTAGAGCAGACATGACGGTTCTTTTATAATGCAATAAAACTTTCACACCTTATTAGCCCTCCACCTTTAAAGACCACACCACAAGCTCACTGAAGAAGAAAACCAAGTCATAAGCAGACCCAAGAACCTCTACCTGGAGAGCCTCCTCCCTTAGGACTCTGGCCTTGGCCCCTGGTCATCAGCTACTTTCCATCTTGGCTTAGTTCTGGGTCCTCACCCGATGCTCCATCCTGGCTGCTCTGGTGCTCATGTTCTTTGGTCACACCTTGCACACCTGCTTCAAACTCATGGAGTCTCTCCACGAAGACACCTTCATGGCTTCCTGCACCCCTCAGGTTGTCTCACACACAACTCTCTCAAGGAGACCGATTCTTTTATTTAAAAAGTTTTTTCAGTTGGGATAAAAAGAATAAGTTTTGGGCTGGAGAGATGGCTCAGCGGTTAAGGCACTTGCCTCCAGTGCCCAAGGCCCCGGGTTCAGTTCCCCAGGACCCACATAAGACAGACACACAAGGTGTTGACCCTGGTGTTCTCTCTCTCTCTCTCTCTCTCTCTCTCTCTCTCTCTCTGTATCTCTCTGCTTGAAAATGAATAAATAAAATAAAATAATAAAAGAATAAGTTTTATGATGCCATTTTAGGCACATGTGTCATTGTATTTTGCCTTCCCACTAACTCCCCATCCTTCCTCTCTGCTCCTGATGGTCCCCTTGCAACTAGGCTTTCCCCTAACATTCTGTTTGATTTGATTTTATTTAACTTCTTATTGACAACCTCCATACTTGTATACAATATACCATGATCATAATACCATCCCTCCACCCCCTTTGTCTCTCCTCCATTATCCTTCCTCCACAGAACCCTCTTTCTTCTATTTTGATGGCATCATTTCCCCTCCTATTATGCAAGTCTTGTGTAGGTAGCACCAGCCACTCTGAGGTCATGAATACATAACCACTTTGTGTCTGGAAGACAGTATTGTGAAGCATTCCTTACCTTTCTTTGGCTTTTATACTCTTTCTGCTACCAAACATTCTGCTTTAAATTGTGATTAGGATAATTCCCTTTCTACTTCCTTAGTTTCTTTTTTCCTGAAGCATTTGAGAGCATCTAATGTGCTATAAATTAGCTTATGTGTTTTAATTGCTCACTGTCTCCCTGATTAAAGGACCTCTCCACTATAGTTCTGGTTTTGTAGTTTCAGCTACCTACAGTCAGCCATGGTCCAAACACATTAAACAGAAAACTTCAGGAATGAACAGTTCCTAGGTTTTGCTTACTATTCTGAATGATGTGATGAAATCTGGCACTGCCTTGCTCTTTCCATTCAGGACATGAATTGTGTTTCTGTTCCAGTGTCCATGCTGTATATGTATCCTCCCTCCCTCCACCAATCAGCTAGAAGCTATTTTCATTACCAGACTCACTGTCACCCTATCACAGGGCTTACATTAAAGCAGACTTTATTTTATTTAATAGTGATCTCAAAGCACAGAGAGTGGTGCTGGCAATTTTATTACACTGTACTGTTACAATTGTTCCATTTTATTTATTTATTTATTTTTTGGTTTTTTGATTTTTTTAGTCCAGGCTGACCTGGAATTCACTATGTAGTCTCAGGGTGGCCTTGAACTCAAGGTGATTCTCCTACCTCTGCCTCCCGAGTGCTGGGATTAAAGGCGTGTGCCACCATGGCCGACCAATTGTTCCATTTTATTGTCATTAATTGCTTTGTTTTTTTTTTCAGTCTCTTGAGGCAGGGTCTCACTCTAGTCCAAGCTGATCTGACACATTCTGTAGCCCAGGTAGGCCTCAAACTCATGTCGATCATCCTGTTATAGGCCTGAGCTACTATTCTCAACTTCCATTTTTATTCCAATTTTATAAAAATTTAATTTAGAATTAAACTTTGTCATAGGTATGTGTGTACAGTAAAAATAATGTATTTACAGATAACCCACCCAAGTTATGGTGGTTTGATGTACTGATTTTCTCTTTGTGATAGTATAAAACCAACATACATCCAGTAGAAAGCATACTTTCAGTTTTCATGTACTCTTTGGAGATGCTGAGCAGTTGCAACAAACCCCAGCCCCCATCAATCATTAGATCATGAAGGTGAACAATTACAGTGTGCAGTGCCCTCTGTCGCTCATCTGTGATGCTTGGGAGGTCAAGTGTATCAAATACATTTTCAACTTATAGTATTTTCACCTTCAATGGGTCATTAGGATGTCACCCTATGATACCATAAGTCAAAAAATCTCCCAGGGGGTCTTGGAAACATTCCCTTTGGAAACAAGCAGAATATGATATAAGCTTTGTGAAAGCAGGAACTTTTGTCTCCTTTTCGTTGTTTCATTCCCAGCACCTAGAATACTTTCTTATACAGACAGTGGACATTCAAGTGCAGTAACTCCTCACTTACCTGAAAGCTGTTTGGCTTTAAGTCCACTGGGAACCCAGAAGGAAAGAAGAAATACTTACAGCAACCAAAATAGATGTCAATGTCACCAAAAAGAATAAGCAGACAGTGAGTAAGCAAATAAGATATTCAAGGGCTGGAGAGATGGCTCAGAGGTTAAAGGTGCTTACTTGCAAAGCCTGACATCCTAGGTTCAATTCCCCAGTAACCACATAAAGCCAGATGCACAAAGTGGTGCATACATCTGGAGTTTATTTGCAGTGGCAGGAGGCTGTGATGCATCCACTCATATTCAGTTTCTTTCTGTCTGCGTCTTTCTCTCTCTTAAATAAATAACTAAATAAAGTTATTCAATATATTGAATATGTATTCAATATGTTATTATTCACTAAGGAAATTCAAATTAAAATCATACTGAGTTACTACTTCACACCTCTCCGTGTGGCTAAGATAAAATACAGCTGTGAGAGGGGTGTTGGAGCTTTCACATGCTGTGGAGGAGAGTCAAGTGGAACACCTCTAAAATGATGACAGCATTTGCTTATGCAATTAAACACGTGCTCGTCATATGACCCAACAATGTCACTCTTGGGCATTTATACCAGAAAAATCAAAATGAGTTTGCACCACAATCTGTACATGAATATTCATAGTGACTTTGTTCACAACAAGCTTAAACTTGGAAATAATCCAAATGTCTTTCAATGGGTAAGGTGGAACAAGCTGCGGTATATAACACTCTTGGTAAGGTCTAAAAGAACTCCCAGTGATGAAATACAGAAATACCCTGTAGCTCAACATACTCAAATGAGCTGATAAAGATCACAAATAACAAAAAAGCTTTTGCTGCCAAATGAGGTATAAACGCTTTTGTTGATTAGAGCCTTTTGGAGATTGGATTATGGACTTGAATTAGTTACTCTTCTTGTTTCTGTGACAAAGTGTCTGGCAAAGGCAACTTCAGGAAGGAAGGGTTCTTTGGCTTACACTTTAAAGGGATAGAATCTATCACTTCAAGGAAGACATGGTGGTGGGAGCAAGAGGTAGCTGGTCACAATGAGTCTGCAGCCTGGGAAGCAGAGAGAGATGAATGCTGGTGCTCAGCTCCTTTTTAAAATTTTTCTCCTTTTTATCCAGTCCAGGATCCTGGCCCATGGAATGGTGGTGTTCATGTTCATGGTGTGTCTTCCCCCCTCACTTAAAACTTTGTGGAAACCCCTTCACAGATATGACTAAGGGTAGGTCTCCTAGGTGATTCCAAATTTAGTCAAGTTGCCAGTGAGGATTAACCATGTCATCACTGTTATTGTTACATGTGTGGCAACTGGGATGAGCTAGGCCAATTAGTGGAAGACCCTGAGAGGTACATTTCAGCTCAATTTTAAGCCTATGTCAATATCATTCAAAGTTAAATCATGTTACTCCCAGACTGGAGGGCTCTCTGTTTCAAGGGCAAGAGCTTTCAGAGGAAATTCAGTGACTGCAGAAGTGTAGCAGTTACTTCTCATTGCTGGGACAAAACACCCAACCAGCAGCAGCTTAAGGATGGAAAAAGTTTGTCTTATACTTATCATGCTGGGTAAAGCATAGCAGAAGCAGGCAGGCAGTTGGGAGTGATATGTCCACAGCAATAAGGAAGAAGTAGAGAGAGAGAGAGTGATCTCAGAATACTCTGTGGGTCTGGACTAATAAACCCCAAAGCCTGGCCTTAGCAGCACACCTCCTCATGCAAGGCTCCACTTCCCAAAGGCTGTACCAACTAGGGATTCAGTATGAGGCTTAATCACAAACACATGAAGCTATGGGGGACATTTTATTTAAACCACCACCAGAGGTGACTTGAATTGATTATACTTTTTATGACTCTTAATCTCTCTGAGACAAGGTGACTCAAGTCATTTCTCCTCTTCAGGATTGATTCTTTCCATCTGTTAAATGGAACTGGGACTTGAATTTTTAGGGACCATCAAGAATAATTCTTGCATAATGTTTGCAGTGTTTCTGAGCTTCTTTATGTCTTCCCTTTGCTCATTTACTGTTTCTATTCCATCTCTGCACACCACTGCAAACACCTTTGTCTGTGGAGTAATCCTTCTCCCAGAGCACACTTTGAGAGATAAGCTTGGGAAACTGGAAAAGGTGAGTAGTTACTTGCACTCTACCAACTTAGCTACATTTAGCCCACTGCTTGCCATAGAAAAACTAGTATGGTTCAATAGGAGAAATGCCCAAAGAAAAAGGATACTCATGGGAGCCATCATTACAGTAAGGAGATACACACAAGATACTGTCACCAGGTGAAGACACCACAGAAGACAGCCACACTTGGGAGCATGAGCAGTAGCACACAGGAAGGAACATCAGCAACACAACTCAGCACAGATGAGCATTATTGTGATGATATTAAGAAGCAAGTAATTCCCCATCAATTTCATATAGCAAAGCTTATGTAAGTTAAAAATATACACAACACACACACACAAGAAGATGTTAAATGTAGTTGGTTAAAATGAAGAGCAGAGCCATGGTGAGCACAAGACCCAGGATGATGTAGCTGGAGTGGGCAAGTCCAGAGTGGTGGTGATGGGCTTCATATAGTGCTCTATGACCTCCCTCAAGGTCCTAGCTTCATGCATTCTTATAAGCAATGAACTAACTGACTAAACAAAGCAGTTCAAGAATGGGCCTTGATGATATGATTCAAGGATTATGATTATTCCAATTTTGTGTGTCTGAGATCCAAAAATAAGAAAAAATCAGAGTCAGTGGTTGCCATTTGTGGTTCTAATAAACTTTCCAAAGAATCATGCATTTGGGGAGAGTCTCTCTCAATTTTTGAGAGGAACTTTAACATTTTCTTCTTAGCTGTTAACTCTGGTCCAGACAGAGAGTGTTGCCAGGCACACAAGGTCTTGCTGAGCCTGGCCCCGTTATTAGAGATAGTATTCTCTGAAATGGTTAGAGAGAAGGTTTTTGCCTTTGTGGTTCCAGTAAGAAGACGTCGAGTTCTGGTGGGGAGAAAAGTGGTTCCGTAGAGATAGCAGAGAATGACGGTTCGTTTTGATGGTCAACTTGACTGGATTGAAAACTTCCTAAAGGATTTGTGAAGTTCACCACTAGGTGTGTCTGTGAGGATCTTTACAGAGCATTCAAAGGCAGTGGGAGTATCTGCATTGAATTATGAGCACCATCTCATAAACTGGGAGACACAGATGGAATAGAAGGGAAAGGAGAAAGGCCACTAGCACAGACATCCTCTCTCTCTCTCTCTCTCTCTCTCTCTCTCTCTGCTTCCTGGCCACAATGAAGTGAGCTGCTGTACTCCATATCACCCCCTTACCTCCTGATGGACTGAAACCTCTGAAGTCATGAGCAAAAATAAATCTTTTCTCTTTTGTTTTGCTCACATATTTTGCAATAGGTCTAAAGATTTGATTTACACAGGGAGGTTTATGAAGAGTCTCAGAGTGTCAGTGTGTCTTCAAGTCCTAACAAGTGAGAAGAACCCCAAGGGTCTTGGCCAAGCAAGCAGGCTATTTCATTGGTCTTTTTCTTTGTTCTCTGGCCCTTGTTAGTCAATGTGGGCATTCCCTCATTCCTGGGGTATCTTATGAATGGTCCAGATTCTACTAGAAACCAGACCTATGAGCCAGATGTGAGGTGACAATCACTGTTATTTTGTCCCTGGGCACAGCTTGTGGGACTGCACTGTGTTATGTGGTGTATAGGATGATGAGAGTCAAGCTATGGACTGAATTCAATGTGGCAGTCCTGTGCTACATTTAGGCTCCCACTTCTGAATGGGTTCAGCCCCCCAAAGTTCAAGCACCTACTTTGGAATGGGTCTAGCCTAAACCTCAATTACAGAAGTCTTATCACATGGCATGCTTAGGATATATTTATACAGCTCCTACTTTCCTATGAGATGGTCACTGGATAAGCTTTTTATCATTGACAAGTCTTTCAAGTTCAGGATGTGAATGATAAGTAAATTTTTGGAGAACACCATGTGTCACACTTTTTGGTCAGGGCCCAGTGAGTGGACATCGATATGGAGATGAGTTATTACTATTGGGAAGGTTCAGGGGAGCTCAGAGAGGAAAAGGTGGTTTAGCTTGGGCTTTTAGGTGGGGTTCGTAGATGAGGTGGGGAAAGGTGTGGATAGAACCGAGGGGCTGTTGGTGGCAGTGATGTGAAGATATCCAAAGTCAATAATAACCTGAACTACAAACTGCCTGCTGAGCCCCTGTCGTAGACTCTGACTGTGGATCGTCAGTATTGCTACTCTTCAGCTTTTTTTGCTGCAGAGTAACCCAGAAGGCAAGCAGGGGCCTGGTATTGGTTGGACTGAGGCAGAGGCAGGACAGGAATCAGTGGGTCAGAGACACTGACCATTTGCTGCTGTGTCTCAGGATGTTGATGTGTATCTCCCTTCTTGATCTACACACCACCTCAGCAGGCAGGCACTGTTATTCCCATTCTGAAGAGTCAGAAACAGACCCAGAGCAAGTTTGTTGGAAGGAAGAATCTATAGCAAGAAAAGTATTGATTAGAATCAGTGCCGATCAGTTTTGGGATTTAGAGGGGAAGGCTGAACACAAGCCTTTAGCAGCTGGGCTGGAGATGAGTAACTGTGGTGAGGAAGTGATACGCTGCTTGCTCAAAACTGCCAACAAGGTGACTGGTGAAGCTGAAGCTGACCTTGAACCCAGGAACCCAGGGTCTGTGTCTTACTCTGGAGGTTGGGCCAGAGGAAGTCAGTAGCCAGGGTGAGAGCCAAAGTGTAAGCAAGAGTAATGGGCTTCCCTCAGGGGATGGTGTGGGGACTGAACAAGAGATGAGACTGTGGCTGAGGTATAACTCCTAAGAGGTGGGATGGATGAAGCATCCATTCTGTCTGGACTTCGTGAACCTCCACTTCATATCCAAGGAAGTTTGCAGTGGACCCCAGGCTTATGGTGACTTTTCTCAGGAATGTTTTAGGAACTGAACACAAAGCTGAAGCTCTGTGGAAGGAAAAGTGCTGTCTTTGAACCAGTGCCAAAGACAACAGTTTTGGAATTTAGCGAGGGAAGGATGAACAGGAGTCTTTAGCCATTGGGGCTGGAGAATGAGTAACTGTGGCTCATTAGTCTTAGCTTCGCTATCAAGGCACAAAAGGAAGTGATTGAATAAAAGGATAAGCAAAGTCAAGAGAAACTTATTATGTGTTTAAATAAGCAAATGAATTTAGAACCAGCTGAGTGGGAATCCCAAGCCCTGTTTACCAGGAGCCAGTTTTCATCAAAGCATATGACTTATGGAATATTGCTGGAGGTTGTGCATTGGACAAGAGGCATAGGGAGGTTTGGGAAGAGGAGGTGAGATGTCTAGAAGCAGGTAAAGACTGAGAGTGAAGCAAAAATGCTCAAAGACAGAAGCTACATGAATATAACAGTAGTCAGTGAGCAAGCAAGCCACAGGCTCAGGGACAAGTGAAAACCAGGAGAGAGAGACAGAGACCTAGAAATAGGGACAGAGAAAAAGAAGCCCCTACAGGGAGCTGTTGGACAAGGACACCCATGAAGTTAGCCTTGTTGTGCTGACAGATCTTGAATCTTGCATCTCCTGAGTTTTCTCTGCCATCTGTAAAACAAAACAGATTCTCCAACCAAGGGTGTGAGCAGCTTGGATCAGTGAGGATATGCACAGTTATTTGAGAGAGTTTTGGGGTTGTAAGCCCTCTCTTCTTATTCAGAGAGCACTAGGGGCTTCTCTCTAGAGTCTATGAGTTTCCTGGCATGGATTTCCAGTACTAGCTATGAGTTCTCCCACACTGAGAAGGCGTCATGTCCAATTAGAGAACAGTTGGTTACTCACAAAACCATGTGCCACTATTACACAGGTGTGTATTTCTTGCCCAACTGGTTAATTCTGTAGCTTGCTGGTCTCCTGCTTATTCATGCTGTTGGTGGCCATTGCCCCCCCCAGCAACTTCCAAGGTGTTTTCCAACACTATGTGTGAAGACTAGCCAGGAAGAAACTGGGTTTCCTCTCAGTTCCAGTGTGGTATTTTGATGTCCTGTGACCACAGCCTGTGGTGTCTTCAGCAATAGGGTTTTACCTTTTAGTTCTTGCAGGTAATTGTTATGATGAAGGTCCACATTGTTTTGGGGCCTACCATAGGAAGTGCCATGCCTACCATATCTGCAGTGGCCGGTGAGAAATTGCAGAGGAAGTGGTGATGTGAGTATCACTCCCACTGCTATCTTGAAAGTCATCTTCAGGGGAATGGGAGCAGGTACTGTGGTCAATCAAAACACATTGGATCAGAAACCCAGAGGGTACAGAGAACTCAACATGAAACCAGACTATTAACAGACCAGCCAAGGCTCAGGGGGCATTGTGGAAGAGGGGGAGGAAAGATTGTAAGAGCCACAGGGTGGATAGAAATAACCTGAGGCACAGTCCTGTTCCCCCAACAACAGTGAACCCCAACAACCCCACGGAGGAGAGCCCTCAGGGAGAATGGGACTGGGGGAGAGGGGATATAATACTTCAACCTTTTTAAAAATTAATTAAAATAAAAAGAAGATAACTAAAGCACTCTCTAAGCTTAAAGCAACTCCATCTTTTATTGCTGAGCGTTTAGAAATAGGGGGTTCTTCTGTAATTCCAAGGTAGAAAGGACCCGCCTATTTTCACTGGACTTTGAGTGCTAAATGAATCTGCATTATTTTGACCCTCTGCAATCTTTCAAATTTGTCTGTTGTAGCAGGTAGTTTTTGTAAAAAATGCTATATTTGATAGAGAGAGAGATAGAGATAGAGATAGATAGAGAGAGAGATGAGAATGAACATGGGCATGCCAGGGCCTCCTGCTGCTGCAAACGATCTCAAGATGCATGCACCTCTTTGTGCATCTGGCTTCACGTGGACACTGGGGAATCAAACCTGGGTCATCAGGCTTTGTAAGCAAGTGACTTTAATTGCCAAGCCATATCTCCAGCCCTAGCAGGTAGTTTTAATCTTGAATGCAGGCATTGATACCAGGAATGGAGTGTATCATAATGAAATGGAGTTTATCATAATAAAATCATGATGTTAGCTTGGTGACCAAGAAGCAGGTGATGGGGCACTGGGCTGGAAACTAGAAAGGTAAAAGTAATGGTATGCAGGCAAGGTATTTGTGAAATTATCACTTGTGGTGACTCAAGAGTAGATTCTGTGCTGTCTGAACTTGTCATTCCTGGTGAGGAGACAGTAAAACAGTATGACAGCAGCTAGGATATCTTTGGCAAGGTAATGTGAACATTAATTACATGAGCTCATAAATTCTTAGATGCATTGTAGGAAGGATTTCAGAGGAATACAGGGTGCAGAAATATGGGGCCTTGTAGCTGATCCAGCAGAAAAATTCTAGATACCACTCCACGGGAGGCAGGATTTAAAAAGGATTTAGGTGGCAAAGGCCAAAGAAAAATCTGTTAGCTGCAAAAATGACTCAGGGCAAAGATCAAACGAAAAGTGTGACTTTCTCATTGATTTCTTCATATAATGTCAAGTAATTTCCAGTAAATATGGAGGGGAAGGGATAGGAGAGAGAGAGAGAGAGAGAGAGAGAGAGAGAGAGAGAGAGAGAGAGAGAGAGAGAGAGAGAGAGAGAGAGAGAGCAGGAGACTAGTAGAACTCTGTCTGTGGTCCCTGGCTGATGGACTACTGGCCTATAAAGTTTCTGAATAACATGCAATGTCAAAAAAAATCCATAATCCCAAACTAGGTAATCTTTGAGGCTTAAAACCAACCTTGGGCTCCTAATTTTTCATGACTAGAAAGTGAGTTAAGTAAACCATGCACATTCCACAGGCCAAGTCTCTAACCCCTCTTCTTCTGTGCTCAAGGAAGGTTATATTAACAGACCCATTCCTTCCCAAAGGATACATCTGGAGGTCATGAAGTGGAGTGGTTTGATTTAGAAGTACCCCATGAACTCATGTATTTTACATGCTTGATTCCCAGCTGATAGCAATTTGGGAGGTGAAACCTTGGTAGAGGAGGTGTGCCATTGGAGATGAGTTTAAAGGTGTTAATTTTATTAGACTTTTATTAGACTTCAGTTCATTTTACTGATGCTATTTTCCACCTGCTGTGGCAGAGGTGATGTCCAGCCTCTGCTCATGCCATCTTTTCCCCTGCGATCATGGCACTTCCACTAGAGACTGTAAACCAAAATAAATACTTTCCTTCCATGAGCTGCTTTTGATCAGGTGCTGTGTACCAGCAACATGACTGTAAATACAACGGGAAGCTAACAGATGAAGTTGATCTCTGCGAGGAGATGGATAGCCCCTCATTGAGAGCAGGGCACTTCAGGACAATGTCTGAGCACCGAACTTCAGAATCATTTTGGATCTGTAACTACCATGTTGCCCATACTTTTCTGCAGGGTGTGATGTCATGGCTTTCCTGTCCCCAGTCCACTATCATACCACAGAGGTTGTAGGAAGAAAGGTAAATATACAAGTGCTTATAGATCACAGCTGTTGGGCAATGAACCTCCATTATTGGCAGCTATTTTCACCCTGAGGACCTCTGGCAATATCTGGGGATATTTTTCATCATTATAACCAGAGTGTGTGTGGGGAGCTCTTACCAACTAGTGGACAGAGATCAGGGAGGCAATGAAGCATTTTACAATGGAGAGGAAGTTCCTCACCCAACAAAGAATTATCTAGGGGCAACATTCCAGACTTGTAGACAATTTCATCACCTGAAAACTGAATCTAGCATGGGGTTGGTGCTTATCCTTCATTCAACGGACACTGTCTGTGGGAGATCAGGGAGAGATGGAGGGCAGGTGGTTTTCAGGGTAATTAGTGCTGGCTGCCGCAATAGATTACCTCCCCAAATCTCAGTGTCTTAAATAATGCAGGTTTATTTGTCACAGTGTAGCAGGTAGCATCTATTTTTTATTTTCCTGATAAGCAGGATATAGGCCTTTGAGACCTGGCCATGGAATGATTTTTCTTTGCTTATTTGTTTCCTAGGAAACTCATTAAAACAATTGCTTGCCGGGCGTGGTGGAGCACACCTTTAATCCCAGCACTTGGGAGGCAGAGGTAGGAGGATTGCCGTGAGTTCAAGGCCACCCTGAAACTACATAGTGAATTTCAGGTCAGCCTGGACTAGAGTGAGACCCTACCTTGAAAAACCAAAAAAAAAAAAAAAACAAAAAAACCAATTGCTCATTTATTTTTGCTAATTCATCTGGTTCATCTGACTGACTTTCATTTGCCTATTGTTCTGATTCCATTCTCCTCTTACTACAGAGCTTCTTAAATTATTGGTTGAACCCCATGTGGGGGTCACATAACTGAGTGAGTGGTCATGAAAACTTTGGCAATTGTATAAAATCTGAATGTGCTCAGGAGGATTGAACTTGGATCAGCAGGCTTGCAAGTCAGTGCCTTTAACCACTAAGCCATAACCTAAGCAAAAAAGCTAGGTTAAAATCCAATTTGTAGTGAACCCAAGGTGTTTCTTTCTGGAAGTGGAGACTTCACTGCAATCTTGGCTCTGTAAACATAACACACCCACTTAGCACTGAGCCTAGCATTTCGCCATGGAGCAACCAAAGATACTGCCTGAAAGAACTCAGCTCACATTTGAGACTTGTATTCATGAATTGCACTTGTGATGGTTAATCTTGATGGTCAACTTGACTAGCTCTAGAATCACCCAGGAGGAAAATCTCTGGGTACATCTGTGAGAGCAATTCTAAACTAAGTTAATTGAGGCAGGAGGACCCATCCTGACTATGGGTGCCACCAACCCATGGGCTAGGGTTCAGGACTGAATAAAAAGAGAAAGTGAGCTGAGCACTGAATTCCTTCATCACTTTTTGCTTCTTGAGTATTGATGCAATGTGACCAGCTGCCATGCCTTTTCCATAGTGACGGTGCAGTCACGCCCTCAAACTGTGAGCCGAAATAAACCCTTCCTTACTTCATTTGCTTTTGTTAAGTACTTTGTTGCAACAGGAAAAGTAATTTATACAGCAGTGTTATAACTGAATATTCAAAGATGTTTTGCTGGTAAAGGTGTAATTACAGAAAACAAAGACTTTTTTTATAAAAATGTTTTATTTATTTATTTGTGAGGAGAGAGAGAGAGAGAGAGAGAGAGAGAGAGAGAGAGAGAGAGAGAGAGAGAGAGAGAGAGAATAGGAGTGCCAGTGCCTCTTGCAAACAAACTACAGATGCATGCGCCACTTTGCGCATCTGGCTTTACGTGCGTATTGAAGAATTGTTCCCCGATCAGCAGACTGTGCAAGCAAGCACCTTTACCACTGAGCCATCTCCCCAGTCCAAGGAAAAAAAGAAACTCTTAATGTGCCAAATTAGCATAGCTTTGTACTACATTGTGATAGAATGCTTGATTTTTTAATTTAATTGTGTTTGAGTTGCTAACAAGTTTCATAAAAAGCCTTTGAATGGATTTTGGTTTGGAATTAGGAGAGACTTCCAAGGTTTGGAATTAGGAGAGACTTCCAAACAATTTTTTTTTCATTTGTTCTTTAATTTATTTTTTTTAAATATATATTTATTGTCCATAATGAGTTACATTATTTAGTGGGCAAACCATGCGTTGTTATCCCGAATTCCCCAATTCCCCCCCTCCCCATCCCTGATCAGTTGTATATCCTCCACCGTGGGCTGTCTGTATTAGTCCTTGTGGCAAGGGATCCTGTATATCTTAGTACTCATCCTGGTCTTCCTGGCCCAAGTGTGT
>PVHP010033423.1:0-19686 GCA_004024765.1 Zapus hudsonius
TTATTCAGTCCCAATAAGTTAAAGGGCAGAGGTGGGGGGGGGAGGGCCTCCTAGGTGAGGATGCTGCTAACTGAAGGCAGCAGTTCAACCAGGTGCTCCAAGATGCCCTCTTCTTGGCACAGTGGGTTGCCCTGCAAATGGAGGAGATCCAGCCTAGGACAAGAGGCAAGAGGCTGGAGCGCAGCAGGTTGCTGGAGGCGGTTGTTGCACAGTGACAGCTCCTACAGCCGGGGTAGGTTGAGACAAGGCTTTATGGAGGCCAGGCTGGCCTCTCTGATCTGCCTGCCTTCACCTGCTTAGTGCTGGGATTAAGGTGCGTCACCACCCCTGATTTAGGTAGTGCTGTGGACCGATCCCAGGGTGTCATGCATGCTAGGCAACCACTGTACCAACTGAGTCACATTCCCAGTGCCCTAGGAGCATATCTCTCTCTCTCTCTCTGTCTCTCTCTCTCTCTCTGAATAACTTGAGATCAAATCCAAAGTCTTAACATGTTCTAGGAGCTATACTCCAGCCCCTTTTCTGTATATTGAACTGCACATGAATATACACCTTTTGATTTTTGGTATCTGACAAAATCCAAGAAGAAAAAGTTGATGTATTTCTATTTGTATTGCTGTTTTTCTGTACAAAGACATGCTTTCACTGTTCACTGCTAACACGAATTCTTTGTCACCCCTCTTCTAGTTCCAGCATGCCTGATAGCCGCTGCGACAGTACACTCGTAGCAAGAGCGGAAGGAAATGCAGCATTGTGTAAGATAGACCTTCTGTCACATGCTCTTGAACTTAGAGTGCATAAATGGGTGCTTAAAAGTAAAAGTACACAGGATTCAAATGCTATAGGTTTGGTCGCACTATAATGATTGAAAGCATTAAAATGCCAAAAAATGGATAAAATATCAGTTTATCAAAAAATGGCTGTCTAACTCTTTAGGTCCACACGGAGTTTTAAATATTGGAAAATGCAAATTAGCCATTATCGAACTGAGTTTAATTCCAGAAATGCTAAATGAGAAGTTAGTTGCTGGATGCTATTTGAACAACTGGCATTTGGATGCCCTAACTCCACTTGCAAACTCCACTTAGAAGTTAGTTATTCATCCCAAGCAAAATCAGAAGTACAGGTGTGTGTGTGTGTGTGTGTGTGTGTGTGTGTGTGTGTGGAGGGGCTTGTTTGGGATAAGGTATCACTCTATCCCAGTTGACGTTTTTATTGTATTTTGAGGGGCAGGGGAGATGGATTCATTTACCCCAGGCTCAACTGGATCTTTCTGTATAACTGAGAATAACCTTAAATTTCTGGTGCTCCTTCCTGTATCTCCTGAGCTCGAGGAGTACAGTCCTACCACCTCACCTAGTTTTCATGTCGTGCAGTGATTGAACCCAGGGCATCCAGCATGAGAGGCAAACATTCTACCATCCAGGCTAAATCATCAGCTGCTAAAAGATTGTCTTCCTTGGCTAGAATTCTTGAAAACAATAAATCCAACAATTCTGAAACTAGTTCTACCATGTATCCGTCCTTTTCCTCAACCAGATATTCTGAAATGTTAATATAATAGTCACAACCTAGAGGAAATAAAACCGTAATTCAATAGAATTGGCCAACCAACAGAATTTTCATGTGTGATTATAACATCACTTCTGTCATTTTTGAGTGTAAGAGTTTGTGCAGATATTAATAGTTTAGAACATGCGTCCATTGTATTTGTTACTTTCTAAAATTAAACAATGGAATATTCCTGTTGGATAATCTGATTATTTGGACTTGGTGGCTCACACCTTTAATCCCACCTCTTAGAAGGCAGAGGTAAGAAGATCGCTGTGAGTTCAAGGCCAACCTGAGACTATAGAGAGAGAGCCAGGTCAGCCTGGAATAGAATGAGACCCTACGTCAAAAAAAAATCTGATTAATTATTTATGAAACACAGAATTGTTATCCACAAAATAATTTATTATTATAAAGTGCGAGTTGAATTGTCTAACTTTTATTTTGATCATCCTCTCTATTAGACAAGTCTTAATGAAATTACTATTTTATTTAACAGTGCTGGACTTATGATACTTTTATCCAATTAATCTAAATAACATAGCACACATGTATTATCTATGACCTAACTATAAAATAAGTAGAAATTTTATTTTTGTGATTTTTTTTGCACATCTTGTCTCTAAACTTTTATTTCAAAGTAATATTTATAAATGTATCTTTTCCACTAAATCTTTTAACTTTACCATTATAGATAATAACTTTAGCATTATAGATAATATCAAACATTTCAGTATCAGAGAAAATTGATAAAACACATAAATAAAAAGGCAGAAAGCGATATGCTGCCAAAATGTATGCATTAAATTTCAATTGAGTTATTAAAATCCAAAACAAATTATAAGCAGTAAATGGCCTCCTTGTCCATTTTTGGTAGATCCTTTGTTAAATACTTATCTTCATAGCTTAAACGAAAGATGTGAAAACAGACACTCCTAGCACAGGATCACTCAGTTTTAAACACACTCCACAGTCTCTATATAGTAGCTCTATTGTGATTCCAGCTCCACAATTCATGACCTACCTCATGACCTCCTCAGGCATGTGTCCAAAAAACTAAACAAGCAGCTCTACTCATACGTAATCAAGCCATCGCACTTCCTAAGCTGTCACTTGACAAGCATCCTGTCACCTTCTTATTGCTTCACCTTTTGCCCTCAGGAAGCAATGCAATTTCCTTGACTGCTGCCAGGGTGTCTGGCATGACTCATCTCTTGCCATCTGCCCATTTGGGCGATGGCTCTAGTTTCTCACAAGCACAGCTCCACATAATTGCACAGGTGCTCCGCCTCACCTCGAGCTCTTCGCGTGTGTAGCTTCCCTCTTAGTGGCTCACTTCTTCTTCCTTAATTCTTTGAACCCTTGAACTAGTGATAATTACCTATTTAATTATGGAATATGTGGAATAATTAATCTGCATTGAAAGTGTCTTCCATTTAGAGTGTCATCAATTACCTCTTTGGATAAAAACTGCTTTCCTACCTTTGGCCCAAACAGAGTCTAATACTATACGTATAACAATAAATATTTTGTGGTGATAATGATAAGAGTGACATGTGATATCTATAAATGTTATATATAAAGAAATATTTCTTTGACAGCTTTCCCAATATTTCTTTTCCATTACATTTCTATGACAACAGCATTATTAACAAGGCTGCAACTCCTGAAGAGCAAATGAAAGCAAAAGGCTTTGTTGAAACAATCACATTATCATTAATAAGCCAGGTTTAAGGACACCTTCATGTAATAACCCAGCTGCAGGAGAATGAAATCACATTTTAACTTTCACCCTATACAAATATATCAACTCAAAGTGGATCAAAGATCTTAATTTACAACGTTGGTCACTGAACCTGCCCTAGGAAAACACGGTGAATAAACTTCAACCTAATCAGAATAGGACTCCAACAGCACAGGAAAGGATCCCAAAATAACATTAAACATGGATCATCGATGACAGTAGACGTGACTGTTAATTCACCAGAGGAGATGTTGAGGAAGCAGTGAAAGACACAGTCAGAGACCATGACTTTGTGACCAGGACTCAAATAGCCCATCGAATAATAGCAAAATGGACAAATGGTCTCATATAAAATAAAACCCTTAGGGATGAGGCTGTAGCTCAGAGGTAGAGCACTTGCCTAGCACGCATGAAGCTGACTTTAATCTCTAGTACCACAAACATATAGAAAATTTATGTACACCAACAGAGAAGAAAGAGTGAAAGAGAAGTAGTTCTCTAACAGGGATTAATACCCACCATATATAAATAATTCCAGGTGTCACATGCCATGCCCTCCATGGACAGTGATACCCCTACACAACAGCCAGTGTCTGTGACCTGTAGCTCAACATGGTCATTGCAAAGCCACCCACTGGAGGGCCACTCATAGGCAATTTTTTTTCTGCTATGGCTTTTCAACCCTCTTGTCAGTATATAGTAATTCCTACTAGATTTTAAAATCCAAGTTGCATTAAAATTTGAAGTGAGGAGAGGGGATCAAGATGGCCAATGACTAGCAGCCATGCCAGGACCCTCCCGGTAAAGAAATCAAGGAAAAGAGGGGACAACTGAACTCTACCAAATGGACCTGAGTTGATGGGGACACCCAAGCAGGAGACGATCCACCTAAAACTCACCATTTAGAGCCTTAACACAACCTCTAAGGAAGTGCTGTGATGAGCAAAAGAATCTCATCTCAAAGGCAGATACCCTAGGGAAGGATAATAGAGAGGGGCACCAAGGGTGCCCAAAATTGTCCAAAACACAAACTCAGAGACTCTTAAAGACCTAATAACTATGCAAAATTTAAACTAACTGTAGAAGAGGGGGTGGAAAGAATGTAAGAGTCATGGGAGGGAGAATATATAATGCATAAAAAGGAATGTAATCCTGGTTTCAATGGCTTTATCTAATAATTTATGGTACTGAGCATATTGTTGTGTTAATATATATAATTTTAAGCCAGTAAAAAGGTTAAAAAATTGAAGTGATTGAAGGCAAAAAAAGAGTTCAAGAACCCATATACTGAAAGAGGAAATAAATTAATAAATGGGCAAATGAAGTTATATTTCTAATTAAAATATAGGAATGGCTAATAAATATATGAAAAGTGTTCACTATCCTTAGCCATCAGGAAAATAAAAATTAGAACTATGAATCCATCTCACCCCACTCAGATGGCTATCACTAATAAAATAAAATGTATTCCTTCCATATCCCTTTAAATTAGAAATGTCCTATCCACATGTGTCTAAGTTTCTAGATGTGAATCTATCACTTATGATCACAGAAGGCAGCCATGGATGGACCAGGAAAATGTAGAGTTGTTATAAAGCGCAGACAAAATAGCATCTCAAAGCATCTTTAGTTATAGGCAGTCATTCATTCTCTAAAACCAAATCTAAATGTAGCTTCTAAAGAAAGTTAAAGCTGAATTAATTTAGGTAATTCATCATGTCTGCAATCAGGGAACTGAGTGGAAGTGGAGGGAAGATTGTTAGAGAAACGGTGGGGAGAATATCCAGAGACATTGCCCCCCCTCAGCAATAACACACAAAGGGAGGAAAACTTGCTGCCTCTTGTGCAATTCATAATCCCCTACCCCATGGACAGCTCCAGTGTGTGCACCAAGGAGGGTTCCCAGTGGGTAGGGAAATGGGGAGACCATGGCAAGATTTGCTCATACAGTGTTTCTAATTATTGCTAATAAAGATATTTTTTAAATTGAAGATTCTCAGACTTTTTGGAAATTGCAAACTTTCTCTTTTCTTCTTGGTGAGCACAAATTAGCATGAGCTTTAGTCACCACTCAGAAGTCAACTATACAACTCGATATTCCACCAAATTCAAACAAGAATTAAATCAAAGAAAGAGGAAGCCCAAGGAAAAAGGGCAATGGGATTGACCTGGAGCATGCTCTTCTGCGCACTTTCTGGGGAAGGCCTAGAGTTTGAGGGAAGAGGCACTGGAATTGCTGGGTTGTGACCTAAGAGCATTGATGAGCCTTGTGCTCAGTTTTACAAAGACCTGTTCTGCTCTTTTATCAGCAGAAGCTCTGATCTGGCATAATTTAGCCTGGAATCAAGCCTGCAAAAATAACTGAAGACAAACAATTAGTATCTCCTTGTTCCCTGAATGGCTTATTTTTAAACTAGCATAAAAGTAAGCAGCATTTTATATTCCCCATGAAATACCATCTACAAGCAGAACACGTGTCAGAGAATACCTACTGCGCTCGTCTGCTTTTATGGGTTCAAATTTATTCTACGTAAGCAGATCTATTCCTAGTGGGATCCAAACTAAGGTGAACAGAAGTGGCTGCCAATGATGGGTGACAACAGAAAGTCTCACTTATGACTCCTGAGCATGAAGCCAGGAATAGCTGCATATAAAAGGAAAAACTATGTGAGATGATGGCCATAGTATTTTTTTGACTAAAGTAATGATTTCTTTATAAGCAATTATATTAAAGTATCATGTGAAGATCCTCAAACATATACATTTAGGGCAATACTGCTCAAAAGGATATTCAGTAATCCAGACTGGAATTTCAAAAGGCATCCCTGGAAGCCATTTCAAAGCGCTTCCTGTTCCCATGCATACAATCCACCATGACCTGGGGTAAGTGAAGTATTTGCACCGAGAGATAATTCAGAGGAGCAGTCTCTAGGGTAGGAGATGGGCTGATTTGGGAATAAAGTACAGGAATGAAGCTCCTGAAGCAGTTAGCTTATTCCGACATTGGGGACCCACCCCAGGTGGGACTTGCTCTTTCTGTCTTCCACACACACACTGACTCTAAACCAAGGAAGTCTTTTCTACCACTTTGTGAATGGTACGTTCTTTCATTGCTTTGCTTATTACCTCCTGTATGACAAGTTTGCCTGAAATGGAGTAGAAAAGCTAGAAGACACTGTCAATACGCATGTCCCCATGGTAGCCCCAAAGATGTGGACACAACAATGGAGAGGCAGTTACTTCTCCAAGCTCCACAATGTGTCCAGAGGAGTAGAAGTATTACTACTGGTTGCTTTGGGTTTAAGTTGTAAAACATGTTAACGTTTTGACTTACAGGAATGTTGACACTTTTTGCAATCTAGCTCTGAATTAGAAAAAGTCAAAAACATCCAGGAGAACATTAGGGGGAAATAGCATCTAAAAGAAAAATGAAAAGGGGAAGAGAATATAGAATGTTCTGCACTAACAGTTTAACTACTGGCTTCATTCCTGCCATAATTTCCTAGAATTACATTGGGGGTTTGCTTTCATGTTCTACTTAACCTCACCATCCTGCTTCAGTGAAAATTATATCTAAAGACAAATAAGTTTCTTCTCTGACTCTGTGTTGTGACTTACCTGTGATACTTAAGGTGCATTCTTTCTGTAAGTTCACACTCCTCTAAGAAGGCTTGCTGATATTGTAATGTCTTTGTGTTCTCTTCTTCTAACTTTGATTACAGTGAATTAAAAGGATATAATTATAATTACATTCATAATAATCACTGTTTTTATAGTTTTGAGTAATTGATTCACAAAGCAATTTAAATATGTCAAATAAATTTAAGATTCACATTGATACTAACTGCATTAACTAACTCTGATTCATAAAATAAAATGGAAACTTTTAACATGTATTTTCCCTTTTAGCATGAGGGCAGTATGTGTGGTGTGGATGGTATGCTACATGCAGATATGTGGGCAGTATTGGTGGTATGATGGTGTGTGATATGCACATAGGTGGGTCAAATGTGTGGTGTGTATGCTCATGCATGGACTGTCTATATGGTGTGGCGGATGTGTTACATGCACATTATGTGGGTAATGTGTGTGACATGGAGGGTGCGTTATATGTTCATATGTGTGCTATTCGTATAATGTGGAGAGTGTGCTATGTGCACACATGTGGGCCCCATGTGTGGTGTGGAGGGTGTGTTACATGCACATATCTGGGCTGTGTGTGTGGTGTGGAGGGTGCTACATTCACATGTGCATACACCGCTGTGATACTCCTCCGCTGAGGAGAATGCTGCTTGTCCCCTTCATCACAACCTAAAGCAGAAGTACAGAGACCCATAAGTTCTCAGCAATAAACAGTCTTAATACTCACCCACCATGACTCAGGGAACCAAGTGTAAGAGGGGGCAGAAAGATTGTGAGAGCCTTGGTGGGGAAAAACACCCAGAGTCATGCCCCCCTCAGTAACAACATACTAGGGCTGTCGGAACCGGGATGACTCTTGGCTATCCATGGTCCCCTGCCCCAAGGACTGATCCAGACTGCCCATGGAGTAGGATATCCAGCTGAGTGGTGATGGGGAAGAGGGGCATTGGGGAACTGGGGATAACAACTCATTGTTTGCCCATTCAATAATATAACTCATTATGGACAATAAAAAATAAATAAAAAAGAAATGCTAATGTGTGCAATAGTGGCACTAAACCAAGGAGGGTAATCAATGGCTTAATGATTGGCTAAGAGATCCACTTGGTGACAAGGAACCCTTAACTAGAACTGGGATCCATGGCATAATCCTATAGGGACCAAAAACTCTGGCTCCTAGGGGAAATTCCCACTACCAGAGAGCTACAGAGAGGTTACACCCATTAGGAGCTAGCCAAAATAGCAATGTTGTCTCATTTAACCTATATTGATCTTACTCTCTGATGGAGATTCTGTTTGTATTTTTCAGAAGGCAGTGAGAGAGCCGGGGACAACCCAATTCCACCAACAAGACATTGGATGATGGCTGACATCCTGGCAGGAGACAAACCACACCTAGCCTTCACACAGGGCCCAAATGAAACCTAAGAGAAAGTTACAAGACAAACAGGAGACCAATCACCACAGTAAGTCTGATAACCCATGAAAGGTCAATGGAGACAGACACCAATGATACCCATCAAAATCCAGGTCAAAGATCCAGAGGTACTTAAGATCTCAACAACAAAGCAGACTCAAAATTCACCCACTATGACTCAGGGAACTGAGTGGAAGAGGGGTAAGATAGAATGTAAGAACCATAGTAGGGGAGAATATCCAGACATTGCCTCCCTCAGCAACAATACACAAGGGGGAAGGAAAAAAAAACGAACAACTGGCTACCTCTGGTGCAGTTCATAGCCCCTATCCTATGGAGAGATCCAGAATATGCACCGAGGAAGTACCTCAGTGGGAAGGGGACAGAGAAGAAGGAAATAGGGAGACATTCACAAGATTTGCCCATACAATGTATAAATTTATTCATAATAAAGAGATTTTTAAAAATTCTACTTTAGCTTCAGTTCCAGGTTTTGGCAAGGAGGAGGTACATACCTGACTGCCTGAGGCACATCACTGAATAAGAAAGCCACCACTCAAGAGAGAACTTATAAAAGAAATTTTAAAATTATGAGTCTACAGTGTGGTACAACCAATGCCCTTAAACTACAGCCTGTCACCAACGCAGGTCTACTAGCACAACCATAACTGCAACTCATGCATCCAGGATTATAATGCTATCCCAATCCAATCAAAAAACAGAACAGAACACTCACTGAAAACACAACAATAGCCTATATTGGCTCCTGCATTAAGAAAACAGAAATAGGAAGAAACCAATGCAAAACAAACAAACAACAACAAAAAAAATCAAGCTGAGAGTTCACCAGCAAGGCTTTTAAGTTCCATAATGGAAATTGACTGCCACTGAAAATGTAGGAGACAACAGAATTACAATCCTAAAATGAGAATAAAATAACCTCAGGTCATATGGACAATGATACCCTGACCAAGATACTGGCTGAGCTGGAATCAGTCTGAAAATGCAAAAGAGAATTGGAACGCAAATGCACAAACTTTGACATCAGACATAATCTAATTGAGAAAAATCAGAGTGACTTCAAAATAGAAAACAGCAACTTGAAGGTTAACTAACAAATGGAAGAACTCAATAACCAGCTGATTAAGTTTAACAAGGACATTAACAAATGCAAGAATGAATTCCAGGAAACATTAGCAAAAACAAAACTAGTCTTGAAACAGGAACTCACCAGAGAGACAGAGACTATTAACAAAATATAACAGAAAACAAAAATCAATCAGAGCTATTAAAAGCTTCTTTAGAATTACTCATTCCCAGAGTTACTAACCTGGAGAACAGAACCTCAGACCTCAAAGACAAAATAGAAGAAATTAAAAGGGAATCCAAAATATTCAATAAGTTCAACAAATAATGTGAACAAAATACAATGTAACTGTTGGATTCCTTAAGGAGACCAAATGGGATACCAGAGAGAGAAGAAACCCAGGCCAAAGGCACAGAGAACATAGTCAACAAAATTATTGAAAAAAATTTTCCCAGTCTTATTAGAGAAAGGTCAGTACAGACACAAGAGGCACACAGAACTCCAAACAGACAGAACCAAAGAAGGAACTCTCTAAGACATATCTTAGTTAAAATGCTAAGTATAGAAAGCAAAGAGAGAGTGTTAAAATCAGCAAGAGAGATACAATGTATCACATAGAAAGGCAAGTCCAGCCCCAAGGACTGATCCAGACTGCCCACGGAGGAGGATATCCAGCTGATTGGGGATGGGGAAGAGGTGCACTGGGAAACTGGGGATAACAACTCATTGTTTGCTCATTAAATAATGTAACTCATTATGGACAATAAAAATAAATAAATAAATAAATAAAGGCAAGCCCATCAGATTTACCTCAGACATCTTTTTGGAAAACATGAAGGCTAGAAGGTCCTGGAACAATGTTCTTCAAGGCCTAAAGAATTATGATTTCCAACCTAGACTACTGTACTCAGCAAAGCTATCCCTCATAATAGATGGAAAAATGACAATGTTGCACAATAAAACCAGCTCTATGATTATATGAGCACAAAGCCAAACTTACAGAAGATACTGCAGGAGATGCTCCACACAGAAGAGCATCTGTGACCTCAAGAACCCAATAGAGGACTGGAGAGATTGCTCAGTGGTTAAGGCACTTGCCTCCAGTGTCTAAGGCCCTGGGTTCAATTCCCCAGTACTCACATAAGCTAGACCCATAAGGTGGTGGTCCTGGCTCTCTCTCTCTCTCTCTCTCTCTTTCTCTCTCTGTGTCTCTCTGTGTCTCTCTCTGTCTCTCTCTGTCTCTCTGCCTCTCTGTCTCTCTCTTTGAAAATGAATAAATAAAATATAAAAAAGTTTAAAAAAGTTAAAAAAGAAACACTCAAAAAAAAGAGTCCAATAGAAGATGATCATGATAACCAAAATTATTGGGCTTAAAATAACATTCGAGGCATCAACCCCCATAAATTTTCCACCATGGCAAGACTTAAATCAAACCTCATAGTTATAACTCTGAATATTAATGGACTTAACTCCCCCATAAAAAGACACAGGCTAACAGGGTGGATCAGAAAAATGGACCCTGTGATATGCTACCTTCAAGAAACACACCTCACCTATAAAGGCAGAAATGTCCTCAGGGTGAAAGGATGGAAAATGATCTTCCAAGCAAATGGCAATAAAAAACAAGGGGGTATGGCTACATTAATATCTGACAAAATAGATTTCAAACAAAAATTAGTTTAAAAGGACAATTAAGGACACTTCCTACTCATCAAGGGAACATTTGAACAAGATGATATTGCTATTATAAATATGTATGCACCAAATGAAGGTGCACCAACGGTTCATAAAGTAAAATTTACTCAAAAACAAAACAGAAATAAACTCCAATTCCATCATAGTAGGAGACTCTAATACACTCCAATACTATTATCTCAAGACAGATCATTCAAACAGAGGATCAGCAGGGAAATAACAGACCTTAACAACACCATAGATCAACTAGATCTGACAAATTTATGAAGAACATTCCATCCCAAGACTACAGAGTATACATTCTTCTCAGCAGCCCACAGTACCTTCTCTAAAATAGACCACATATAAGGTTATAAAAAATGCCTCAGCAAATTCAAGAAGATTGATGTATCCCCCTGCATCATATCTGACCATAACACATTAAAGCTGAAAAGCAACAATGGGAGAAACAAAAGAAAATACAACAACTATTGGCAACTGAACAATACTCTATTAAACAATGAATGGGCCATTCAAGAAGTCAAAAAGGAAATTGAAAATTTTCTAGAAGAAAATGATTAATCAAAACTTTTGGAACATAATGAAAGAAGCCTTAAAGGGAAAATTCATAGAGCTGAATGCCTTCATAACAAAGACAGAGAGATCTCAAATCAATAACAACCACCCACCTAAAGACATTGGAAAAACTAGAATAATCCAACCCTAGGAGCTCAATACAAAAGGAAATAATTAATATCAGAGCTGAAGTTAAAGAATTGGAAACTAAGAAAACAATTAAAAATAAATGAAACAAAGAGCTGGTTCTTTGAAAAAATAAACAAGATCAAAAAACCCTTGTCAATCTAAATAAACTAAAAAAAGAGAAGGCCCAAATCAACAAAATCAGAAATGAAAAGGGAGAGGTCACAACAGACCCCAATGAAATTGGAAGAATCATCAGATCATAGTTCCAAAACCTATACTCCACAAAATTGGAGAACCTGTAAGAAATGGATGAATTCCTGGATATCTATCATCTACCAAAACTAAATGAAGAGCACATAAAGCTCCTAAATAAAGCTATCATATCCACCCTGATTGAAAATGCAATCAAAACCTCCCCAAACGGAATAGTCCAGGACCTGATGGATTCTCAGCCAAATTCTACCAAACCTTCATCATATAACTGAAACCAGTCTTTCTCAAGCTTTTTCATGTAATTGGAGAACAGGGTTTACTTCCAAACTCCTTCTATGGAGCTACCATCACACTAACACCAAAACCAGACAAAGATACAACAAGAAAGGAAAAAACTATTGACTTATATCCCTGATGAACTTAGATGCAAAAATTCTGAACAAAATCCTCACAATCCAAATATAATACCACATCAAAAGTGTTATCCACCTCGACCACATAGGTTTTACCTCAGGGATACCTGCAGGGATGGTTCAACATATGGAAGTTGAACAATGTAATCAACCACATTAATACACTTAACCACAAGAACCAAATGGTCATTGGAATTGATGCAGAAAAGGTCCATGACAAAATTCAACATCACTTCATGACCAAAATTCTGGAGAGACTGTGCATAGAGGGCTTATACCTCAACATAATAAAGGCCATATACAAATCTCCTAAAGCCCAAATCATACTCAATGGGGAAAGACTCAAGGAATTCCCACTAAAATTGGGAACACCACTGTCACCACTGCTCTTCAACATAGTGCTTGAAGTTCTAGCCCAAGCAATAAGTCAGGAGAAAGACATCAAAGGAATACAAATTGGAAAGGAATAAGTGAAACTATCCATTTTTGCAGATGACATGATCCTATATAAAACAGGCGTGAAGGATAGCACCAGTAAGCTCCTGAAGTTGGAAAGTCCTTTAGCAAAGTGGCAGGACACAAAATTAAAACACAAATATCAGTAGACTTCCTGTATGCAGATGACATGTATATAGAAAAGGAAATCAGAGAGACTGTCCTGCTTTCAATAGCCTCAAAAAAATCAAATACCTTGGAATAACACTAACGAAGGATATGAAAGACTTGTACAATGAAAACATTAAAACACTCAAGAAGAAAATAGATGAGGATGTCAAAAGATGGAAAGATATTCCATGCTCCTGAATAGGTAGAATTAATATTGTAAAAATCTTAATTCTTCCAAAAGCAATAAACAGATTCAATGCCATGTCAATAAAAATCCCAGCTTCATTCTTACAGACATAGCAAAAAATAATCTGAAAACTTATTTGGAAGGGCAAAAGACTTTGGATAGCCAAATCTATCCTTAGTTAAAAAAATTGAATCCAAGTCCTCAGACTTTGCAAGCCTTTATGTGGGTACTGAGGAAGTGAACCTGGGTTGTTGGGCTTTGTAGTCAAGTGCCTTAACCTCTGAGCCATCTCTCCAGCTCGTTTTCTTTTTTCAAAAATATGACCCTAGATCTATAGGGTAACTGGATTAAAAAGAAAAGGAAGAATGGAAAAGAATGTTATGGAGATGCAATGAAAAGTCGAAGATATTAGGAAAAAATCAAAATTAAAAGAAGAGAAAAAAAATCGAGTAAAAATTTCCAAAAAGATAAATTTTAAAACTAATATTACATGAGTGAAAGATGTAGAATAAAAAAATAAAACTGCAGCATACTTTAAAAACAATAAGATAAATTAGAAACACTCCTAAAATTGTAGTGGAAAGTTAAAAAAGGAAAAGAAAAAAGATTGCCAATAATAAAAATGCATTAAAATGGACTCACATATTAAAAAAAACAGCATTACACTGGCATGAAAACAGGCATGTAGGTCAATGAAATAAAACAAAAGATCTAGCTATAAGTAAATGTAACTTTAGCCACCTTATTTTTGACAGAGAGGCCAAAAATGCACATTGGAGAAAAGAAGCACTTTCAACTAATGGTGCTGGGAAAACTAGATATCCACATGTAGAAGAATGAATCTAGGCCCTTACCTTTCACAAAGCCCACCTCCAATAGACGAAGAACCTCAATTAAAAACCTGAAACACTGAAACTACTAGGGGGAAAGTAGGGAGAAACCTATGATGTAGGCCAAAGGTAGGACTTTCTGAACAGGACCCTCATTACCCACGAGATAAGAAAATCAACAAATGGGATCTCATAAAACTAAAAAGCTTTTATACAGCTAAGGAAACTGTCACCTGATTTGACAGAAGATACAGAATGGGAGGAAAGGCTCATCAGCTATGCATCTGAAAGAAGATTAATATTTAGAAAATACAAAGGACTAAAAAAAAAAGCTAAACAATGAAACACAAAATATCCCAATTAAAAAATGGGCTATGTAAATGAACAGAGAGTTCTCCAAACAAGAAATAGATGTAACACATCATGGTTTGAGGAGATGGACAGATACACAAAGTGACACATACATCTAAAGTTTGTTTGCAGCTGCAAGAGGACCTGGCGTGCTCATCCTCACACATTCTGTCTCTCTCAAATAAATTTTAAAAAATCATGCACTGGGAAGAAGACTCAGTAGACAAAATGCTCTCCACTCAAGGCTGAGTACCCATGTTTCATTTTACAAACCCCACCTAAATTTTGGGAAGCCATAATAAGCTCCTGTAAATCCAGCACAATGATTATGAGATGGAAGGTAGAAACAGGTGAATTTCCCAGACCAGCAGTACAAGATCCAGAGAAACCCTTCCTCTAATGAAGTAGAAAGTCAAAGTCTAACCTGAAAGTTGTTCTCTGTCCTCCACATGTGCATCATGGTGGGCCTGTATCTACACATCTATCCCACACACAATCATGTCCCCACACACATACACATACAAAAAAATTTTAAATGCATCAGCTAAAGAGAGAAATAATACCAAAACTAAATGAATGAAAGAGCAGATCAAGAAGGAATGTGAAAAAAGGAACCTCTAACCTAAATACCATCTGCTATGTAGTGTGGAGTCAGTAGTCATCAGCTGGGCGTGTGACAGAAAAAAAGCAGCTTCTTCCCTTTTCCCAGAAATGACAAAAATCTAAAACTATTGCTTGTTAAGTCACACTATTCAAAACTTACCCTTGGGCTGGAAAGATGCATCAGCAGTAAAAGGTACTTGCTTACAAAGTTTGACAACCTGGGTTTGATTGTCCAGTATCCACATCCATACTCATAAACTGTCTGTTCCTTCCTTCCTTTCTTTCTTTCTTTCTGTCTTTCTGTCTTTCTTTCTTTCTTTCTTTCTTTCTTTCTTTCTTTCTTTCTTTCTTTCTTTCTTTCTTTCTTGCTTTCTTGCTTTCTTGCTTTCTTGCTTTCTTGCTTTCTTGCTTTCTTGCTTTCTTTCTTCTTTCTTTCTTTATCTCTCTCTCACTTACTTTCTCTAAAATAAGTGATATAACACTATAACCTATGTAAAATATGTACACAAATATAAACTGAAAAGAAAAGGAGGGATTTGGTGGAAGGAGGATTTAGAAGGGGAAATGCGAGGGTGAGGAAGGTGAATATAATCACGGTATATACCATTAATATTTATGGAAGTTGCCAATAAATAAAAAGAACACTCATGAAATAAAACTTCATGTTGTTTAACAAACAAACAAAATCCTCCCTTCTACCACATGCCGAAGATTTATTACACAGCCGACCAAGAAAACACTGTAATGCTGACATTCTTTTATGAAATCCTGACTTACATATTTCTGGCTATTTAGCACTAAAATAAAATTTCTCAATTCCTTACTTTGGTCTCCTCCCTGAAATTTTTTATTTGATGGTGATGAGAACCCAGAAACTCTTAAACTTAAACTTCATCACCAACAAAATCATTGAGAAACCAGAACCAGTAGTTCAGAACTTATTGATGAGTGTTCTTCCAAATATAAGTCTATCTCTTTCTGACCTGGAATCAGTTTGCCATATCTGTGTTAGAATAAATGGATCAATTAAGTGCTGTGAGGGCACTGGTCACAAAGACTCCCAAGGGATGGAAGAGTAGGGTCACTGAGGAAAGTACAGGGATATGAAGTCTTGTCCTGATCACTGTAAGTAGGTGACATAGGTACATAATACAGTGACATAAAGTCTTTTCCTGATCACCTTACGTAGGTGACATAGGTACACAGTGAGACTCCTCAGCCCCCATCTTTATGGCTGTCCATGTAAGATTAAATTTACAATTCTGGTCTCCACTCTCTCATGCTGAATAAAGGCACCATCTATTTTTATATTTACATTTCATACTTTCATATGTATATATATATATATATATTTTTTATTTCCATAATGAGTTACATTATTTAGTGGGCAAACAATGAGTTGTTATCCCCAATTCCCCAATGCCCCCCCATCCCCAATCAGCTGGATATCCTCCTCTGTGGGCCGTCTGCATCAGTCCTTGGGGCAGGGGACCATGGATAGCCTAGTATTCAGCCCAGATCTCCGGGCCCAAGTGTGTTGTTACTGAGGGGTGCCATGCGTCTGGATAGTCTCCCCCACCATGGCTCTCACAATCTTTCTGCCCCCTCTTCCACTCAGTTCCCTGATTTGTGGTGGGTGAGTTTTAAGGCTGCTTTAATGTGTGAGCTTAGGGGTCTTTGTGTTGAAAATCATTGGTTTCTGTCTCATTGGCTTATCCTGTGTTGATTGAATGGCTGTGGCTGTGGGTCTCTTGTTCATCCCGTCATTCTCTGTGGAGTTCCATATGGATCCTCCACTATATGACTGTGGTGGCTCATCTCTTGCCAGGATCTCAGCTATCTGCCTACAGTTGGTTGGTAGGGTTATATGGGCCACAGCTCTCTCGCTGCATCCTGAAAAATACAAACACAATCTCCATTGGAGAGTGAGATCAGTATAGTTTAACAATATACACAATTCTGGATTACCTGGATTCTATTTTTAGTAGCCTCCCTGTCAATTGCTCCCATAGTGCATCTTTTCTTGGGAGCCCAAGAGTGTGGGATCCAGTGCATATCACCCTGAATCCCCAGTTCCAACCAAGGGCTCCCCCTCACTAAATGGAATATTTGGCCGAATTTAAAAGCTTTTGATTGTCTTCCCCAGGCCTAGACTCCTCCATTGCACAAGTGCTCCTTTCTTTGTTCGCTGTTCTCTCCCAGTAGGAGGTGTGGTCAGCCTACTCATGGCTGCAGACTGTGTTTCATGCCACTTGTCTCTGTTTACTCCAGCTGTCATTGATCAGCTTTCCCTGGCAGCTTATGCAGTGCCTTCCAGCACTATACTAACTGCCATCTGGAGGCTGGATACCATTCCAGACCTACTTTAGCTGGTCCTATATTTAAAGCACAAATCATTCTCAATGGGAAACAACTCAAGGAGTTCCCGCTTAATTCAGGAACAAGACAGTGGTGTCCACTCTCACCACTGCTCTTTAACAGAGTGCTTGAAGTTCTAGCCCAAGCAATAAGACAAGAGAATAGCATAAAAGGAATACAAATTGGAAAGGAAGAAATTAAACTATCCCTCTTTGCAGATGACATGATCCTATGTATATATCAGACCCAAAGAACAGTATCAGTAAACTCCTGAAGGTGATAAATGCCTTCAGCAGAGTGGCAGGATACAAAATTAGCACACAAAAAACAGTAGCCTTTCTAAATACAGAAGACAAATATTCAGAAAAAGACATCAGAGAAACTATCCTGTTTTCTATAATCTCAAAGAAAATCAAATACCTTAGAATATTACTAACCAAGGTAGTGAAAGAATTATATAAGGAAAATATTGAAGCACTCAAGAAGGAAATAGAGGAGGATGCGATAAGATGGAAAGACATTCCATGCTCATGGATAGGGAGAATCAATATAGTAAAAATGGCAATCCTGCCAAAAGCGATCTATAGATTCAACACTATGCCAATAAAAATCCCAACCTCTTTCTTCATAGACATAGAAAAAAAAATCTCAAAATGTATTTGGAAGGGCAAAAGTCCTCAGATAGCTAAAACTATTCTAAGCAAAAAAAAAAAAACTTACACAGGAAGTATCACCATGCCTGACTTTAAAACATGCTACAGGGCTGAAGAGATTGTTTAGTGGTTAAGGCATTTGCCTGCAATGCAGAAGGACCTGAGTTCGATTCCCCAGTGCCCATGTAAAGCCAAATGCACAAGAGGGTGCATGTGTCTGGAATTCATTTGCAGCAGTGGCTGGAGGCCCTGGTGTGCCCATTCTCTGTCTCTCTCTCTGTCTACCTCTTTCTCTCTCTCTCTCTCTCTCAAATAAATAAATAAAATATTTTAAAACATGCTACAAAGCCATAGTAACTAAAACAGCATGGTACTGGCAGAAAAACAGACAGACAGACCAGTGGAATAGAATTGAAGACCTAGCCTTTAATGCAAGTAACTTCAGTTACTTGATCTTTGACAAAGGTGCCAACAATACAAATGGTGCTGGACAAATTGGATAAACACGTGTAAAACAATGAAAATAAATCCACTCCTTTCACCATGCACTAAAATCAACTCCAAATGGATCAGAGACTTCAATATTAACCATGTAACTCTAAACACCCTGGAAGAAAAAATAGGAGGAACTCTATATGAGATAGGAATAGGGAATAACTTCCTGAGCAAATCTCCAGTAGCCCAGGAAGTGCAACATTCACTTAACCAATGGGACCTGATCAGACCCAAAGTCTTTTGTCAGACAAAAACACCATACTCAGAGCCAATAGACCCCCATCAAACTGGGAGATGATTTTTGCCAGCTATTTCTCAGACAGAGGCCTAATTTCCAGAATCTACAGAGAACTCAAAAAAATTAATAACAAAAACTCAAACTGCCCCCTCACAAAATGGGGCACTGATCTCAACAGAGAATTCACAGAGGAGGAAACACATATGGCCTTTACTCACTTAAGAAAGTGCTCAGTATCCTTAAGTATCAGGGAAATGCAAATAAAAACCACAATGAGATTCTGCCTTACGCCAGTCAGAATGGCAAACATAATGAAAACCAACAACAATAATTGCTGGTGAGGATGCGGGGGGGGGGGGGAAAGGAACCCTCATTTACTACTGGTGGGATTGCAAGCTTTTTCAACCACTTTGAAAAGCACTGTGGAGATTTCTGGACAGAATGGACATAGAGCTACCAATGGACCCAGCTATCCCTCTACTAGGCATCTTTCCGCAAGATGTCACATCTCAGGATAGAGACATTTGTGCAACTATGTTTATAGCAGCTCAATTCATAATAGCCAAGAATTGGAATCAAAATGCCTTTCCATTGAGGAATGGATAACGAAACTGTGGTATATTTACACGATTGAATTCTATTCAGCTGAAAGGAAAAATGACATATCAAAATTTAGAGAAAAATGGTCTGACTTGGAGCAGATCCTACTAAGGGATCTCTCAAAAGAACAGAGAGCTAAACGCTGCATATTCTCCCTCATATGCCGTTCTTAACCAGGCTAACAGTAAACCCTAAGCAGACCAGTAGAAAGAAGTGAGAGATTATGAATGAGGGGTAAGGGATGGGGGAGAGGGGAATGACTTAAGCATGAAGCTAAACCAAAATGGGTTCAAAATCATAAAGTCTTCACTTGCATACT
>PVHP010033424.1:0-19674 GCA_004024765.1 Zapus hudsonius
CTTGAGTTGGAGAAAAACGATCATTTTGGGATAAATAAACTCCAGGCTAATAAGAAGAAAGAGGAGAAAGCAACTGCATTCGTCTCATGATATCTCACACCTATACATTACCATGTACTGCACATATATAGCCACAACTGCACAAGAAAGCTACCTTATTTGTATTTTTCCAAAAGGAGAATTTTCAGATCTTTATGCGCTTTCTGAAGGTCACAAGGTAAACGATGGATCCGGGCTTGTAGCCAGTCTTTTGGCCTTAAATCAGTCCAGCGTCATTTCCAGTGCTCATGAGACCCTCCTCAGACATGCCCTGTGGTCTGAGCAGCCCCTTACATCAGTGACATCTGCCCTTCTCGCTGCCCCCCCCCCTGCTGCCTGGCCTCTGTCCCCTTCCTTCCCTAGGCCTCTCTGGACTCCTGAGGCTCGTGCTGCAGAAGCTGAGCCTTTTCTACAGCCGAGACGTAAGCGGAGTCCGTCTCTTATATGACCTCCTTCACTCCCCATGGCTGCAGGCTCTGCTGAAGGTGAGTACTCCAAAGTAACAGCAGGCCATAAACTAGTTAGTTTATAAACAACAGAAATTGATTTTTCATAGTTCTTGAGGCTGGGAAGTCCAAGATCAAGGCACTGACAGGCTTGGTGTCTGGTGAGGGTCTCCTTTCTTGTTCCGTATGTGTATGGTGTGTTTGCATGTATGTACACGTGGTATGTTTGTAGTGTGTGGGCACACATGTGTGCTCATGTGTGTGGAGGCCAGAAGTTGACGTCAGGTGTCTTCTTCGAGTTCTCTCTCTCTCTCTCTCTCTCTCTCTCTCTCTCTCTCTCTCTCTCTCTCTCTCTCTCTCCCTTTTATTCTTGGAGACAGGATCTCTTGATGAACCTGGAGCTCCTATTTGCTTAGACTAGTTAGTCAGTGAACCCCAAGGATCCTCTGTCTCCAACTCCCCAATGCCAGGACTGCAGGCATACGCCACAGGACCTGGCATTTATGTGGGTTCTGAGAATCCAAACCCAGGTTCTCATACTTGCACATCCAACACTTTACCCACGAGCCATCTCCCCATCCCAAGGGCGCCTTTTTGCTGTGACCTCCCCTATTGGAGGAGTGGCAGGGTTCTCTCAGAACTCTTTTCTGAGTATAACCTTATTCATGTCCATGGATCTAATTCCCTTCCAAAGGCCCTAACTCCTAATGCCATCAGTTGAGAGGGGAGAGAAGATTTCAACATAAGAATTTGGGGGGAGATAAACATGCAGACCTTAGTAACTACTTACTCAGTGATGTCACTTGTGCCTTGGGAAGAGATTTCAACATGGTAAAAGTTCTTAAAATGCAGTCATCAGACCCATACACACCTCTTAGCTTAGGAAGGAGTTGTGTGCAAAAGAATGTGAGAGCTACTTTTCTGTCCCCATTATTTCTGCTTAGAGGCCTTTGGGGTCACAAACCAGTCACCACAGTGGCCACGGCACACTTATCAGATGTCCTCAACCCTTTGTTATTGAGGGAACAAATTTTTCCAAGTCTGGAAAAACAAAAATCCTTCCAAAAGTTATTTCTGTGCTGGGGAGATGGCTTGGTGTGCATCTGTGAGTAACCTGAGTTCATAGCCTTAGCACCCATGTAAAGCCAGATGCTGTAGTGGGCATCTGTAATCCTAAGATGCCTACAGTGAGAAGAGAGGTGGACAGGGAATCACTTGGAAGTTCACAAGGCAGCCCGGCAAACTGAGTGGTGAGCAAGACAACCTGCCTTAAATGAGGTGGAAGGTGAAGACCTGAAAAGTGTCATCTGACCACATGTGAGCTTTCATAGGTGCACACCAATACTCACTTGCACATATACCCATCTCTCTCTCTCTCTCTCTCTCTCTCTCTCTCTCTCTCTCTCTCTCTCTCTCTCTCTCTCACACACACACACACACACACACACACACACACACACCAAAAACCAAAAACCAAAAAATTTCCTTTTTTGTTAAAATCAAAAAGGGAGATAGCCACATTTTTCTATTTAGGTATATTTTTAAAACATTTTCTTGTCCTTGAAGTTTCTTCTTTTTAAATTTGAGTAAAATTCTATTCACTGTACAGCAACAGATGCTACAATTATAATTTTGTTGTTTTGAACATCATGTTCTTATGAAATAGTCATTTGAACTTAATTTTGGATTGTGGTCAGTCTTATGAAGCATGTTAATATTACATTCTTTAAACTTAAAGGACACACATCCTTAACATGACCAAAGAAGTGTTCACAGCACTTATTTTAAAGCCCTTGACTTCCCCTGGGATCAGCTAAGCTCTAGCTAAATTAGAGCTGCTGTCCTGGCTCATCTTTAATAGGTCACTTTTGCTTTGCGTTCCAAGCATCCATAAGTTATCCTTCACCACTTCCAGGTACCCTGAGTCCTGGACCCACAGTGGAGAAGGAATCTGAGTCATGAAAAAGCTGGGTTCAGATGCCCCTTAGGCCTCTTTTCTCCTCTGGTTTTCACTTTTTATTGATAGCTCCCGTAATTATCGACCATAGGCCATAATTTCCTCCCCACCTCCACTCTCCCCCTCTCAAATCCATCCTCCATCATATCCCCTCCCCCTCTCAATTAATCTCTATTTTGCTTCAATGTTATCATCTTTTCCTCCAACTATGAATGTTTTTTTAAGAGAAATTTGATTCCCAAAGTAAGACTGAGGTTTGGATTGCAGAGCTAGGCGCACTCAGCCCAAACTATACCTTGTATAGAAAACCATTAGCAGAGTCCAGATGAACACATCTGCCAGGTCTGGCTTCTTCTTCGGGACCCAGTGGTGGAGAGCCACCCAGCTGCCCAGTGCAGAGGTCCTCATGGTCTCGGAGCCCCTCCCTTGAGAGGCCCCAGAGCCCTGGTGGTGTCATCCCTGGAAACCTTCCCTTTCCTTTCCTCGCTTCACAGTTCTGTGTCAGTGCAATTGCTCCGGAAGAGCAGTTTCCAGGCGGCAGTTATGACCCTCTGAGGCCGTGGGGCTGCCAGCTGCGAGGGCACCTGGACGGCAGGTGGCTCAGAGGCAGCCATGGTGCTCCTCGCTTCCTTTCTTCCCTTTGAGTGTGCACGGTTCCCCACTCTTCTGCAGGTCTATGACTGCCTCCAGGAATTTAAAGAAAAGCAACTAGTTGCTGCCACGCCTCATGCCCAGACCTTATCCCACGAGGTAAGGAGATGCTCTCCACGGACTGGAGGGCGGGAAGACTTGATGGGCAGGCTGCATTGGAATAGGCATTTTTAATTGAATATAAGGGAGAAAACTGGCCATCTGAACAAGCCCACGGAGCCCTGCGTACCTTTTCATTTAATGACAGGTCATTTCTCCTTTGGCCCTATATAAATGGGAGAGGTTATAGAAGCAGCCCTCGGGTTTCTACCTCTTGCATGAATCTCCTCTGGATTCCAGTCTGCACTTTCCAACTTCCTCCTCCCCGTCTCACTGAACAGGAGCTGCTCCTCTCTAGAAGCTTTGGGGGGTGACCTTTGACCCTGTCTCTCAGACTTTACACCAAACCCTGTCAGCTCACTTTCATTGACACATCCTGTGTCACCTGACACGAGGCATCATGAGCTCCACCACTGCTCCCCACGGCCTGCTCCCAACAAAGCAGCCAGAGACATCCATCCGCCTTAAAAGCAAGCCAAGTCATGCTGCCTCCCAGCTCAGCCCTCTCCTGACTTCCAGGTCTGAGCTAATTTCAAAGTTTGTACCCAGCTGAGCTGCTGCTCCAGCCATGGGCCCTGTGGTGCTGGCTAGGGCTCATCTGACAGGCTCTGCTCCTGGCCCTCTGTCCTGGCCCTTCCCTAGGCTTGACTGTCAGGATAAGAACAAGGCTTCCCTGACATCTTTTCTAAGGGCAAGATCATGTAAGCTTCTCTGTCCTTCAACCTGGGTGAAGTTGACTATGAATTTTAAGATATTTTACTTTATTAATTAATTTAATTTTCATGAGACAGGGTCTTGCTTCCGTCTGGAACTCACTATGTAGTCCAGGCTGGCCTAAAATTCTCAGTGACCCTCCTGCCTCGGCCTCTTGAGCATTGGGATTACAGGCATGAGCCTACATTCAGCTTACAAATATTTTCTAATGTTTGCTTTCCCATGAGTCAGGTCATGGAGTTGTTATGTGAAAGCCCCAGTTCTCCTGAGGTCCAAGAGCTGAGCCGAATCCTCCAGGCTCCCCACTACAAGGCAAGTGCTTGCTGAAAGAGATAAGATTCACTCATCCGGCACATGGTCAAAATTAGGAACAAAAGTAAGCGTGATAGAAACAGGCTTGTGTGAATCCATGTTCTGCTTTTGTACATGGGTGACCAGTAGAGGTGCTAAAATGTGGGACCAACATAAGACAGCTCAGTATCGCCATATTTCCGACCTGTTTCCCTGACAGACACTGCTCCACTAAAATTCTGGGAGCTCTCAGGGTGGCTTCTAGTGACAGAGAGATAATCTCAATAGTTTAAATTTAGGAATATTCTGAATTTTGGAATCTACAGTGGTTAGATATGGCTAACTCCTATTAAGGACTGCATGAAAAACATTTGACTGCACAACTGACACCTTCTCTCGGGACTTTTAGATTTTAAGATCAATTTGTCAATAAATTAGAATTTTATGAAAAACACACATTTAGAGCATGGAATGTGTGAGTTAATTTTTTTCATTCTCAAGGTAACCACTGGTTATCAAACATCCTCAATTTGGAAAATTTTCTCTGTGTTCCTATAAACCCTGTTCACAATCTCAGGTAGGACTCAATAATGGCAATGACCTTGGCACCTGCCAAAACAGTGGCCGTTACAATGAACTCCTTCATCTTGTCCCCAACTAGGGAGCTACTCTCTCTCATCCTGTTCCACAGGGGTGTTACTGACACGTTAATCCACTCAGACATGGTGAATACTGACCCTCAGCCTGCTTTAATTGTATAAAATATTGCCAAGTTGTTTTGTAGTTCAAGTTGTATTACAGCACCTTGGGTTACACGGGCTTCCAGGAAATGAGAACATCATGGAACATCTGGTAGCATAAATGCAAGAGAATATTATGCATTGCTTAACTTCTCTATGCCTTGTTCTCTTATCTGCAAGCAAGAGGACAATAAATATGCCCTACTCAGAATTATTGTGATGAGTTTGCTTAGAGCTGTGCCTGACTTATGCATCTGGGTGCTTATGGTTCGGTGTCATATGTACAGTTGAGTTATCATATTCTAGATGTGTGATATCTGCTCACTTTTCCTTCTCTGTCCCCAGGCCTTGCTCAGGGCCCATGACACAGTAGCTCAGAAAGATTTTGAACCCCTTCTCCCTCCACTGCCAGACAACATCCCTGAAAGCGAGGAAGCAATGAGGATTGTTTGTTTGGTGAAAAACCAACAGCCCCTGGTAAGAAAACTCATTCTGGGGAAAAGAAAATACATATACATTATTTCTTATTTAGCCTTTTTTTCTTTGAGGTAGGGTCTCGCTCTAGCCCAGGCTGACCTGAAATTCACTATGTAGTCTCAGGGTGATCGTCCTACCTCTGCCTCCCGAGTGCTGGGATTAAAGTTGTGTGCCATCATGTCCGGCTTTATTTAGCTTTTTGACTGTATATATTTCATTCAATTCCAATGCAGTAACCTAAATTTTTCTTTTTTACAAATGGAAAGCTAAGTGAAAGATTCATTTGATTTGCTGAGAGTAATCATTTTTATTGGATTATAACCATGGCAGTTTCCTTTATCTTTGGAGACTCTAAATATGCTTTTTATGATGATGTGGTTGTGTGGAGACCTCAAGAGGTCAAGGCCAAATGGCCTTTCCTTTCTGATGACAGGAGAGAACTGATGGCCCACAGCTAGTTCCCTTTCTCACTGGTGAGACCATTCTTGTCTGAAAGGATGAGCTGTGTTGACTGAGGGAAGCCACTGGAGAAGATGGTTGTGCTGGGTGCAAGAGGGATCCTGTTGTGTTCTCCTCTCCAGGGAGCTACCATCAAGCGCCACGAGATGACTGGGGATATCCTGGTGGCCAGGGTCATCCATGGTGGGCTGGTTGAGAGGAGTGGTAAGTTGGAGTAGTCTGGTGCCAGTGTGACCAGAAGCATCAGAAACACTTGATTATATGTTCTCTGTGGAGGAGCCCTTCCCTCACTTAGGTCAGGGCCTTCCTCCTTCAGTAAACCCCTTCCCTACTGCAGCCCATGATGCAGTCTTAGATTAGCAAGGTAAGCTGTTACAGACAAGGAAACTGAGACTCAAAGAGATGAGGTAACTAACTTGGTCAAGGCTACAGTTTGAGTCAGGATTCCAGTACCTGATTCTACATCCCCAGCTGTTTGACCCTTCTACTTTCAAAAAGAGCCCCAGCTTTTTCCCCTTCTGAAATGCCTCATCTTCATTCTTTTGGTGGTTCAGCAAACGTTCCTCCTTTCCCTGCTCCTCCTTGAGCTCCTGCTGCGCACAGCCTCCTGGACCCTGCACATGCCGATGCCTCAGCACCCTTCTGGCAAAGCCTGACAGTGGCCACATGCCTTGGCCATTCCTTCACCTGCAGTTTCACTCTTACCCCTTTACCACATGCACTGCTATTGACACTTTTCTGGACTTTTTTTTTCTTTTTTTTAACCATCTTTGGTTTCCCTTAAACAAGGCCAACCTGCTTCCTGTCTCATCGCTCCAAAACCTCTCATCTCACCTCGTATTTCTCAAGGCTTAATCTCCCCCCGTTTAAAAAAAGTTTTAGTAGGACTAGTTGGGAAGAAAGGCTACAGGAAGTATAGAATATGATATATACTTATGCAAAATTACCAAAAATTAATTTCTAAAAAGTTCACATATAGTAACACATATTAATGAGATACAGTGTGAAAACACAATTCCTGCATCCAATATGGAATGATCAGACTTGGGTCATTGGGATTTCCATCTCCTTAAGCATTTACCATTTATGTGTGTTGGGAAACTGAACTCCTCTCTTCTTGATTTTGTTCTGAAGCACAGTCATCCTCCAGTGCTGTAGAACACTAGAGTTTTGTTTTTACATGGTTCTTGAACTAAACCAGGACCTTGCACAGGGCAAGCAAGTGGTCCACCACCAATCTCCAACCCCTCATGTTGACGTTTTGAGACAGGGTCTACCTGTGTAGCTCACGTTGACCTGCTGTACTCAGCTCCAGGCTTCATGTTAAGCCCCCAATTTTCCCTTTTGGAAAAAAAAATGCATCGTATTTTGCTTTTCACAGAGTATTTGCTCACCACTTTGGCATCTTTCTTTTTAGTTTTTTCTTGCCAGTGTTCTGGTTCTATTTTAAGTCTGCTTTACTGTTGAGCTCTTAAGAGTCTCTGAGTTTCTGCTCTGGACTATTTCGAGTATTCTTGGTGTCTGTTTTCATTTCCTTTCATAGGTTGTCTGACGTGCTATGGAGGCAGCTCTCTTGCTCATCTCACCACTTCCTTTATGGTTTCATTTGGGCCCTAGGTGATGAGTTAGGGGTGGCTCACCTCATACCTGGGGTGTCAGCCATCATCTCAGGTCCTGTTGGTGGAATTGGGTTGTCCAGAGTTCTTGCTGCCTTTTTATTTAACCCTAAGAGCTCTGGAGTGGCTGTTAGTCCACCATCTTGACCAGGATCCCTGGTTTTCTATTTTATCATAACAGTTTAGCAACAATAAAGAGTTACCATCAGTGTTGGTAAAGAGGGAGAAAGTGATTCCTATGGTTGTGTAAGTTGGAGCCACCAGTTTGCTTTTACAGTTTCACATGCTTGGGTTTGTGAGTTTAAGTAGTCTGTTTTTTTTCTTTGGATCCTTCTTCTGTTTGTGTTCTGTTTGCCTAGGGTTGTTATTTGCTGGAGACAAACTGGTGGAAGTGAATGGAGTCTCTGTTGAGGGACTGGACCCTGAGCAAGTCGTCCATATTCTGGTAACTGACTTCCTTTGCCTTTTCCTTAGTGACTTAATGAGATGCCGAGCTCCATGGCGTAGGATGTGACACGATGGGGATTTGGGTCTCTCTCAGCAGCAGCTCTTTGTCTCCAGGCCCCTAGACCTGGTGTGTTGCCATGTAACTCTCTTCCCCATAGAAGTTCCGGCCCAGACTGGGAAGGATCATTAGGCCCTCCAGCACAGGTCCTTCACAGCCCAGGGAGTCCATTGGGCAGAGTGAAGTTTTCCCAGACACTTTGAACTTGAGAAAACCACCCCACACTCTGTAACATGTGTTACAGTTGAAATCTGTGTCCCATCTTCCTTCAGGCAGCTTTGGGTGGGGAAAGAAAGAAGTCACCATGGCAGCCTGTGGGCAGGAAGACATCCTTGCTTGGCTCTGTCCCAGTTCCTTAGAGGTAGGGGCTGTTTCAAGTTCAGCCTCTCAGTCCATTCCCTGCCAAAGCTCCACCCACACACAATCCGAGTGATGTCTGAGGTTGATCCCTAGGTATTCTATAGACAGTGGTTCTCAAATCGAGTGCCTCTAGGTTTTCATAATGTTGTCTTTAAGACTGAGGTGAGGAATGAGATGATAAGGAATATAGCAAATATCTAAACATTTTGTAAACTGTTGCTGCAAAATTCTGTGTGAGGTGGAATTTTTGTTGTTGTTTTCGAGGTAGGGTCTCGCTCTAGTCCAGGCTGACCTGGAATTCACTATGTAGTCTCAGGGTGGCCTTGAACTCATGGTGATCCTCCTACCTCTGCCTCCCGAGTGCTGGAATTAAAGGCGTGCTTGAGGTGGAATTTTTGAAGTATACAAATCACAGGTAGACAGGCATATGGGCCTCTAACTTGGCCCTCCTGGTGCTCGCTGTGTAGTTGCCAGGACAATAGGATTGTGAAGTTCCTAGCAACAAGGTCTTGTTCATCTCTGAATTTAAAAAAAATGTTTAACTATTTTATTTAAAAAATAAAAATATTTTATTTGTTTATTTGCAAGCAGAAAGAGAAAGAGAGAGCGAGAGGAGAGAGAGAGAGAGAGAGAGAGAGAGAGAGAGAGAGAGAGAGAATAAGCATGCCAGGGCCTCTAGCCACTGCAAATGAACTCCAGATGCACGCTCCACTTTGTACATATGGCTTTACATGGGTACTGGGGAATCAAACCCTGGCTGTTAGACTTTCCAGGCAAGCACTAAACCACTGAGCCTTCTCTCCAGCCCCCTCTCTGGATTTTTTATGCTGGCCACAGTGTATGTAATGCGAGGATTCTCAGCAGGCACATAGAGTGAGAGGCTTTCTTCAGCTCTATAGGTCTGAAGGGCTCTGCATTTCTGTTTTCACTTTGGAGGCTTATTGGATAGAAGAGCTCCCTATCTTCCCTCCCAGCTGGGACAGAGAGCAGAGAAACAGGTGTTCAGGGAACTCTCAGTGAGTGAGGTGTGATCAGGGAAGCTAGAGGTTTTATCTCTTCCCCAGGATCTGTGTGAGGATTGTTTTTTCTGATTTTTTGAGGTAGGGTCTTGCTCTAGCCCAGGCTGACCTGAAATTCATTATGTAGTCTCAGCCATGTGAAGACCTTGCTGAGTGGGTTTTGTCAGCGGTCAGTTGGAGGGTCTTGGGAGAGGGTTTTAGCAAGAAGAGACCCTGGAGCCTGCAGTGGGCAGATCTGAATTGCTTCATACTTTCCACTTCTGGGGTGATGATTAACTGTTCAACCCAGTGAGAGGTACTGTGGGAAGTGTCACCATTACAGCTGCATGTATTCAGTTGTTATTCCATCTACAGAATGGTGATTCACCATTCTTTCCCTTGGTCTTTTTCTAGGCTATGTCTCACGGTACAATCATGTTCAAGGTGGTTCCAGTGTCTGACCCTCCTGTCAACAGCCAGAAGATGGTAAGAGTTTATTGAACTCCTGTCTCATTCACATTGACAGTAACTAACATGTTTTATAACATTCCTCTCCTCTGAACATTGTTGGATGTTTCTCGATGTTTATGAGTGAAAATGAAGAATTGAGTAAAAAACACAATCCAGGGAGATAGGGTAACATGAAGATAAGAAGCAACATTAAAATGGTGAAAAATTAGCCAGGTGTGGTGGCATACGCCTTTAATCCCAGCACTCAGGAGGCAGAGGTAGGAGGATTGCCTTGAGTTCAAGGCCACCCTGAGACTACACAGTGAATTCCAGGTCAGCCTGGATTAGAGGGAGACCCTATCTTGAAAAACAAAAACAAAAAAATGGTGAAAAATCGAGCAAAAACACTTCAGAAGTAAGATAATCTATTTCACAACACATTGGTCCTTTGTGGCAAGGATAGAGAGGCAAAACGGAAGCAGTCAGTGGAGAAGTGGAGGCAATGGTTTTAATTTGTGATGACCCATGGGCAAGGGTTCTTCTGCCATCAGGTTCATGTTCGGGCCATGACTGATTACTGGCCCCAGGAGGATCCTGACATTCCCTGCATGGACGCCGGATTGCCTTTCCAGAAGGGGGACATCCTCCAGATTGTGGACCAGAATGATTCCCTCTGGTGGCAGGCTCGGAAAACCTCAGACCTTGCTACATGTGCTGGACTAATCCCTTCTAACCATCTTATGAAGAGGTAAGTGAAGTCATCACCTCTGACCTGAGAACTGAGCCACCAGATAAAGACAAACACACAAGCTGATGGATGAACACACCTGACCTACTTTATAAATAGTATTTATAAAGAAGGGTTAGAGAGATGGGTTAGTGGTTAAAGGTACTTACTTGCAAAGCCTGATGGCCTGAGTTCAATTCCCTAGGACCCTTGTAAAGCCAGATGCATAAAGTGACCCAATGTGTCTGGAGATCATTTGCAGTGACACCCATACTCCCATTCTCAATGTCTTCCTCATTCTCTCTCTCAAATAAATAAATAAATAAATAAATAAATAAATGATTTTAAAATAAATAAGTACTAAAGGGACTTGAATAATCATATCAGCTAGAAAAGATGGAAAGTGATCGAGAAACTGTATTAAACTTAAACATGATTATGATCTGAATATTTTGACCCAACTTCCATTCATGTAATATGTTGTAATCCCCAGGGCAATACTGCTAAGAGGTGAGTCTGTTAGGAGTTGGTTAGGTCACGAGAGCAGGATCTTCAGGAGTGGGATAAGTGACTCAGAGAAGTCAGGAGGACAGGCTTGTTTGCCCTTCCCACCACCAGAAGGTGCCATGTATGAGTCAGAGAGCCTCACCAGATGTTAAATCTCCTGGTGGTATGATCTTGGACTTCCTAGTCTCTAGGACTGTGGGAAATGAATTTCTATTCTTTCTAGGCAATCTAGTTTATGGTATTCTGTTGGAGTGGTCTGAACAGAGTAAGACAAAAAGGCATGGACCCCAGCTACTGACTCAACCTGCCACCTGTGCTCCGCAGGTTTAATGAGATCTCCAGAGGGGAGGCGAAGATAGAAGGGAGAAGTTCATGGCTCAGCCAGTGTGACTGATCAAGAAGAAGTAGAATGGCAAAGGAGATCTAGAAGGAATTACTGATAAGGCAGAGTGCCTCGCACACCTATCAATTACTACCAAGAGGGCTGAGAACTGATCGCTGGGTTTAGTGGTGGGGAGGACATGTGTGATCTTGTTAAGAGCACTTTCAGTGGATAGGGGATGGAGTCCATTCTTAATTAGAGTGGTATTTGAAGAAATCAGTGACATTAGACATGGAAGACTTGGAAGATTGTTTTAAGGTAATAGAAATAGAGATAATTTGATAAGAAAGAGAAAGTTACTTCTGAGAATGGGAATAGGCTCATACCCCTTAAAAGCTGACTCTGGAACATTTTGGCATAAAGCAGTGCAGAACAATGGAGAAGAGCTAGAGAGAAAAGTGAAGTGATAGAAGAAAAAATTTTCAGTGTATTGAATAAAGCTCGTGGGAATCACCCAGTGAGGGGTATTGCAGTTACCTTCTTGTGGTAGTTTGAATCAGATGTTCCCCATAAAACATGAATTCTGAATGCTTGGTCACCAGCTGATGGCATTTGGGAGGTAGATACTTGCTGGAGGAGGTGTGTTTCTGGGGGCTGGCTTAAGAGTGTTAAAGGCAGCTCTCCCTTGCCAGAGCTTGGCTCACTCTCCTGGCTGCTGTTTTTCACCTGCAGTGGAAGAGGTGATGTCCAGCCTCTGCTCACACAATGCTTTCCCCTGCCATCATGAAGATTCCCCTCAGGACTGTAAGCCAAAATAAAAAAAACTTTCCTTCCATTTGCTGCCTTTGGTTGGGTGCTTTGTCCCAGCAATGAGAACACTTCTTGCTGGGACAAAACACCTGCCCAGAAGCAGCTTATGGGAAGAAAGGGTTTATTTCAGCTCATCGTTTTTAGAGGAAGCACGGCAGATAGGTAGCTGGGGCATCACATCTTGTCACACAGCAGGAAGAAGCCATCTCAGTGAGCTAGCTCAGATCACCTAGTGGATGGACTGTATAAAACCCCAAGGCTCACCCCAACACACCTCTTCTAGCAAGGCTCCACCTCCCCAAGGCTCTACTGGCTGAAGATTAAAATTGAGGCTTAGTAACAAACACTTGAGGCTATGGGAGACATCTTATATTCAAACCACCCCAGAGGGCAAGTTTTTATGACATAGGAGAAAGAGAACTGCTGGTGTTGATGCCTTCAACAGGCAGAAGGGGGTCTGCTTTAGTAAAAGTAGTGAAGTTAGCTTAATAGAGGGGCACATACAGCCCAGCCACAGGAATAGGAATAGAAGGGAAGATAGGGTATGTTGGCACCATGGAGGATGGAGGATATGATGGGGATTGTGGAAGTTCCTTACCAGCTATTCTTACCTTCTCAGTGAAATATGATGCAATGTCAAAGAGTCAAGTAGGTAAGGAGGTGTTGGGAAAGAGAGAGAAGAAAGCTTGAAAGTTTTCCTGAGAGCAGAGAGCTAGATCAATATAGAATGATCTACACTAAGGGTCTGCTTAGAGTGAAAGGTCATAAATCCTAGGTCAGCTTCCTTGGATGCAGGTTTAAATAAAGCAGAAGGTTGGATTGAACAGCAAATCAAGAGAGGGAGAGGGGAGTGGCAGACATAGCGTGGGTTGGGGGAGATTAAGAAACAAAGCAGATGAGGATCTGGGGAAAGTAAGACTCCTGGGTTATAGGCAACAGACTATAAGGTTATGAAAGGGGGAGGTGTTGGCAGGAAAAAAACACTCGGAATTAAACAGGGAGAGATTGCAGTTACTGGCACTGCACAGGCCTAGAATATGAGAGTGGGAGGCAGTGGCAGAGGAAGATGAGGGGATTCCATTGGAACAGGAGATCAAGGACCCGAGAGGCTCAGGTGTTAGAAGTGCCATTTACATGCTTGATAAAATCATTGAATTCTGACCGAATAGTGTTGAGGATATAGAGACAGCCAGGAATGATGAGTGTGATGATCAAAGTGGGAACTTTTAAGAAAAAGAATGATCTAGAAATATCAATGACAAGTGAGACTAGCTCCCACCTTGGGCCCAGTAGAATGAGGTCACCCACAGGGTGTGCTGGAGACAGATGGCACAGACCCATCTTGAAGTTTTTTGTTTGGTTGGTTGTTTTTTCGAGGTAGGGTCTTGCTTTAGCCCAGGCTGACCTGAAATTGTGGTCTCAGGTTGGCCTTGAACTCATGGCAATCCTCCTACCTCTGCCTCCCGAGTGCTGAGATTAAAGGCATGCGCCACCACACCCGCTTTGGAGTTTTTATGACATACTCATTCTCTGCAGTAGGAGGTGGCCTGAAATCAGCCTCACCAAGAATACCTATGCTACAAAGGTCAGAGAATCACCGCTTTCTTCTTCAACAGGGTCTCCTGCATCCTAGGCTGGCCTCAAACTTGCTACATAACTGAGGATGACCTTGAACATCTGCTCCTCTTGTCTTTACCTTCCAAGTGCTGGGATTATACCACTCAGTTTTGAAAATGTAATTTTGTGTATTTATTTGCAAGCTGAGATAGGGAGAAGAGAGACAGAGAGAATGGGAGTCCCAGGGCCTCCAGCCGCTGCAAACAAGCTCCAGATGCATGTGCCACTTTGTGTTACTGGCTTTATGTGGGTGTTGGGGAATCAAATCCGGGTCATCAGTCTTTGCAGGCAAGCACCTTAACCACTGGGCAATCTCTCCAGTCCCACCTCTCGGTTTTATGTGGGTGGTGCTAAGGAGCAGACCTAGGGTTTATCCCTGGCCCATTGCTTTCTTTCTGCCTAGGAAACAACGGGAATTCTGGTGGTCTCAGCCGTACCAGCCTCATACCTGCCTCAAATCCACCAGATGTGAGTATGTGTGTAAGTGCAAGCAGAGGCCTCCAAACCTTCCTCTCTGCTTCCTCTCTCCCAGGTTGTCTTCCTGCCCAAGAAAGACTCCCCCCCATACACATACTTCCTGGGCAGCTAGCCATCTGAAATCCTACCACATACATTCACGCCTTTAAACTTTGAAGAGTTTTCAGTTGATAAAAATGCAAACAGCCTTGGTTGGTGGCCACTTAAGTTACTCTTCCCCAACTTAAAGTCTCTTACGATCTCTGAAGCTCTCTATGCCTTATACCTACACTCATGTGCAAGGCTGTGTAGCTGCATTCAACCTTTGCTTGGTTCTGTTGACGTTAAGGGCTTGATATTGCCATGATCTGCTGTTAATCAATGCCTCTGCCTTCAACAATTAAATATGAGACTGAATGCAGCTTGATGCATGTCATTCAAATGACACGAGGGGGGTAGTTAGTAAAGGGACTCATCATGACAAGTTTTCGTGAGCTACTTATGGCCTTAACAAAGGATGCTGACAAAGATGACCTGCCTTGAACTGGCTGGTGTGTTCGTGACTTCCCAGGGGTTGGACAGAAGAGGGTGCTCAGAGATGAGGGGAGGGGACGAGGGTAATAGAATGGGAATATGATCAAATTACAGTGTGTTCATGTGTTCAGACGCTCAATACAAATGTGACAGTGGGAGGCAGTGGCTGAGGTTCAAATAGCTGGCCAGCTGTAGTCTGCTGACTGGCCACTTCAGAAATAACACTCAAGCAGGCCCTGCAAAGAGTTAAAGCAGCAAACGAGGGGCATGGGAAAGGGAGTGTCCAGAGGAAACTTGAAGTCAAGTGGACATCAGCATAAGTGTCACAGATCTGTCTGTCTAAGGTAATTTCTCCAAGACAAAAATTATATTTTTCATTAATTTTTTTGTTTTTTTTTAAGGTAGGGTCTCATATCGATGAAAACCATAGACACTTCTGAAAGAACACATTCTTCTTTCCTTTTCACTGCTACCATTTTCATATATCTTTCAGTTATGGACACATATTTTACATGGTTACAGAAATTGCTGTAATGCATCTTTTTCCCTCTTGGTAACTTTTTGTTTTGTTTTGTCGAGGTAGGGTCTCGCTCTAGCCCAGGCTGACCTGGAATTCACTCTGTAGTCTATGCTGGCCTCAAACTCACAGCAATCCTCCTACCTCTGCCTACAAAGTGCTGGGATTTAAAGTGTGTGTCTCCATGCCTGGCTCTTTGTGCCTTCTTTCAAGAAGCATTTTCACAGCATAATCTAGTAATAATTTGTTTATTTCATCCATGTTTAGAAAAAAATTGCTCATCTAGATTGAAAGAATTTTTAGATTTTATTTTGGGCAATCTCATACCCATGTATATGTATTTTGATCATACCCCCATTACCGTCTCTTATCCCCCTCCCACTAAATGGCTCTTCCTCCCTTCCTACTTTTATGGTTTCTTTTCTTTCATGACTCACTGAGTTAAATTAGGGTTGCTTGCATGATCACGGGTGGGGGTTATTTACTGGTGCGTGGACAATTTGCCTATGGCTCACCACTGAAGAACGTGACTCCCACTCCCTCAGCAACCACGCACTGCCAATAGCTTCCCAAGAGGAGTGGGGAGCCCCCCCCCATTGAAGGATGGCAGGCTAGGTAAAAGAATTTTTAAAATCACTTTCATATTTTTTTTATCAAAAGAACACAGAGGTGTTAATTTGCTTCTGGCCAGTGTCTGATAACGACTGTGCACACTGGTTGGCATGTCATTTGCTTGTATGACTTAAGGGTGATTTCTAAGAGGCTTTTGAGAAGGGTGCCTCGTCCTGCTTTTACTGGTACACACCCCTGGGTGTGGGAAGCCCAGGGCTGGAGCCACTGACTTACAGGGAACCTGTTCATAGGGAGTATTTCTTTTTTTTTTTCTATTGTCCATAATGAGTTACATTATTTAGTGGGCAAACAATGAGTTGTTATCCCCAATTCCACGATGCCCCCTCCCCCCATCCCCAATCAGCTGGATATCCTCCTCCATGGGTCGTCTGGATCAGTCCTTGTGACCTGGGACCATGGATAGCCTAGTATTCAGCCAGGTTCTCCTGGCCCTAGTATGTTGTTACTGAGGGGTGCCATGCCTCTAGATAGTCTCCCCCACCATGGCTCTCACAATCGTTCTGCCCCCTCTTCCCCTCAGTTCCCTGAGTCATGGTGGATGAGTATTAAGGCTGCTTTAATGTTGTGAGTTTAGGGGTCTTTGTGTCGAAAATCGTTGGTTTCTGTCTCACTGGCTTATCCTGTGTTAATGACTGTGGCTGTGGGTCCCTTGTTCATCCCATCATTCTCTGCAGGGTTCCATATGGATCCTCCACAATATGACTGTGGTGGCTCCTCTCTTGCCAGGATCTCAGCTACCAGCCTACGGTCAGTTGGTAGGGTTAGATGGGCCACAGTTCTCTCACTGCATCCTGAAAAATACAAACACAATCTCCATCAGAGGGTGAGATCACTGTTAGGTTAACAAATATACACAATTCTGGATTACCTAGATTTGATTTTTAGTAGCCTCTCCATCAATCACTACCATAGTGCATCTTGTCTTGGGAGCCCAAGAGTACGGGATCCGGTGCCTATCGCCCTGAATCCCAAGTTCCAGACAAGGGCTCCCTCTCACTAAGTGGAAAATTTGGCCGAATTTGAAAGCTGTTGATAGTCTCCCCCAGGCCCAGGCTCCTCCATTGCACAAGTGCTCCTTTCTTGGTTCGCTGTTCTCTCCCAGTAGGAGGTGTGGTCAGCCTATTCATAGCCACAGATTGTGTTTCATGTCAGTGGTCTCTGTTTACTCCAGCTGTCGTTGATCAGTTTCCCCTGGCAGCCTGTGCAGTGCCTTCCAGCACTACACTAACTGCCCTCTGGGGGCTGGATACCGTTCTGGACCTTGAAGGGTCTCTCGATGCTGGTCTATGGCATTCTGTGGTTTCTTCAGCAACAGGGTTTTGCCTCAGGCCTGGGGAGGGCACTCAAGAGCTTTGACAGAATTCTGTGTTGTTGGAACCTCATGGGTCACTTTGGTCAACAGCTCAGTGAGGGAAGGAACCTGTGGTTGGAACCAGGGGTTGTCAGACTGATCTAATTATTCACAGGCTTAGACTCTCTCCCCTACCACTCATGGCCCCTCTTGCCAGGCGATGCTCACTACTTTCTCAATAGGTTACAGTTATGCTCGTGAGGATTTTATGTTTTTGAATCTAATATGGTTTAGCCTCATGCTTAAGCCATTCCCCTCCCCCATCCCTTACCCCTCATTCATAACCTCTCACTTCTTTCTACTAGTCTGCATAGAGTTTACGGTTATCCTGGTTAAGGACTACATATGAAGGAGAATATGTGGCGTTTGATTCTCTGTTCTTTTGAGTGTTCACTTAGTAAGATCTGATCAAAGTCAGACCATTTTTTCCTAAATTTCGATGTCATTTTTCCTTTCAGCTGAGTAGAATTCCATCGTGTAAATATATCACAGTTTTGCTGTCCATTCCTCCATGGATGGGCATTTGGGTTGATTCCAATTCTTGGCTATTATGAATTGAGCTGCTATAAATATAGTTGTACAAATGTTTCTGTGTCGAGATGTGACATCTTGTGGGTAGATGCCTAGTAGAGGGATAGCTGGGTCCATTGGTAGTTCTATGTCTATTGTGTTCAGGAGTCTCCACACTGCTTTCCATAGCGGTTGAACAAGTTTGCAATCCCACCAGCAGTGAATGAGGGTTCCTTTTTCTCGTATCCTTGTCAGCAACGATTATTGTTGGTTTTCTTTATGATTGCCATTCTGACAGGGGAAAGGTGGTATCTCATTGTGGTTTTGATTTGCATTTCCCTGATGCTTAAGGATGCTGAGCACTTTCTTAGATGAGTCAAGTCAAGGACATTTGTGTTTCCTCCTCTGTGAATTCTCTGTTGAGATCAGTGCCCCATTTTGTGAGCGGGCAGTTTGCTTTTTTGTTATTAATTTTTTTGAGTTTTCTGTAGTTTCTGGAAATTAGGCCTCTGTCTGAGTTGTAGCTGGCAAAAATCATCTCCCAGTTTGAAGCGGGTCTATTGACTCTGAGAACATTGTTTTTGTCTGTACAGACGTTTTTGAGTCTAATCAGGTCCCATTGGTTAAGTGACTATTGCACTTCCTGGGCTACTGGAGATTTGCTCAGGAACTTATTCCCTATTCCTATCTCATGTAGGGTTCCTCCTATTTTTTCTTCCAGAGTGTTTAGGGTTGTACGGTCAATATTGAGGTCTCTGATCCATTTGGAGTTGATCTTTGTGCATGGTGAAAGGAGTGGGTCTATTTTCATTTTTTTACACGTGTTTATCCAATTTGTCCAGCACCATTTTTTGAAGATGCTATCTTTAGCCCAGCTAACATTGTTGGCACCCTTGTCGAAGACTAAGAAGCTGAAGTTACTTGCATTAAAGGCTGGGTCTTCAATTCTATTCCACTGGTCAGCCTGTCTTTTTTTCTGCCAATACCATGCTGTTTTAGTTACTATGGCTTTGTAGTATATTTTAAAGTCAGGTATGGTGATACCCCCTGCATAATTTTTTTTTACTCAGAATAATTTTAGCTATTCGAGGTCTCTTACCCTTCCAAATAAATTTAGAGATTATTTTATCCATGTCTGTGAAGAAGAAAGTTGGGATTTTTATTGGCATTGCATTGAATCTGTAGATTGCTTTTGGCAGGATTGCCATTTTTACTATATTGATTCTCCCTATCCATGAGCATGGAATGTCTTTCCATCTTGTCACATCCTCCTCTATTTCCCTCTTGAGTGTTTCAATATTTTCCTTATATAAGTCTTTCACTACCTTGGTAAGTGATGTTCCCAGGTATTTGATTTTGTTTGAGGACATAGAGAAAGGGACAGTTTCTCTTATATCTTTTTCTGAATGTTTGTCTTCTGTATATAGAAAGGCTACTGATTTTTGTGTATTAATTTTGTATCCTGCCACTCTGCAGAAGGCATTGATCACCTTCAAGAGTTTGCTGATACTGTTCTTTGGATCTGATATGTATAAGATCATGTCATCTGCAAAGAGGGATAGTTTAACTTCTTCCTTTCTGATTTGTATCCCTTTTATGCTGTTCTCCTATCTTATCGCTTGGGCTAGAACTTCAAGCACTATGTTAAAGAGCAGTGGTGAGAGTGGACACCCCTGTCTTGTTCCTGAGTTAAGCAGGAACTCCTTGAGTCGTTCCCCATTGAGGATGATTTGTGCTTTAGGAGATCTGTATATTGACTTTATCATGTTGAGGTATAGGCCGTCTATGCCTATTCTTTCCAGGGTTTTGAACATGAAGTGATGTTGAATTTTGTCAAAAGCCTTCTCTGCATCAATTGAGATGACCATGTGGTTTTTGCGGGTGAGTT
>PVHP010033425.1:0-19620 GCA_004024765.1 Zapus hudsonius
GAGAGAGCTCTGGCCCATCTAACCCTAACAACCGACCGTAGGCAGATAACTGAGATCCTGGCAAAGATGAGCCACCACAGTCATACCATGGAGGATCCATATGGAACCCCACAGAGAAGGACAGGATGAACAAGGGACCCACAGCCACAGCCATTCAATCAACACAGGATAAGCCAGTGAGACAGAAACCAATGATTTTCGACACAAAGACCCCTAAACTCACAACCTTAAAGCAGCCTTAATACTCATCCACCACTACTCAGGGAACTGAGTGGAAGAGGGGGAAGAAAGATTGTGAGAGCCATGGTGGGGGAGATTATCCAGAGGCATGGCACCCCTCAGTAACAACGTACTAGAGCCAGGAGAACCTGGCCAAATACTAGGCTATCCATGGTCCCCTGTCACAAGGACTGATCCAGATGACCCATGGAGGAGGATATCTAGCTGATTGGGAATGCGGGAGGGGGGAATCATGGAATTGGGGATAAAAACTCATTGTTTGCCCACTAAATAATGTAACTCATTATGGACAATAAAAAAAAAATAAAAATAAAAATGAAAAAAAAAACATTGAGATGTATTTTCACATGTGTTATTTCACAAACATTAAAATGTCTGACAAAACCAGATGTGGTGGCATATGCCTTTAACCACAGTACTGGGGAGGCAGAGGTAGGAGGATCTATCTGAGTTGGAGGCCAATCTGAGACAACAGGTGAATTCCAGGTCAGCCTAGGCTTGAGTGTGAACCTACCTCAAAGGAAAAAAAAATGTCAGACACTTTGGCTGGTTAATGAAAATAACAATGAAATATCGAGTATAGTACAATTTATCTTGTCCTTAGATCCATAAATTTAGAGATCAGATATTTTCCCAAGTAACATTTTAATTTCTTTATAAACAGTATGTACAAATGATATAAAAGTTTGGTAGTGAATTTAGTGTAGTCATTGTGGAAGTAAATCAGCATGGATGTTTCTCAAACTATAAAAACAGAACTATCTTACTATGGAACTATACCATTCCCTGGTATGTTTCCAAAAGAATTTAAACCAATATACTGTAGAGATACCTGTATATGTGTGCTTATTATTACTTTATTCAATAGCCAAGTTATGGAATGAACATAGATATCCACCTACACATGAATGTAAAAAGGAATGATATATATATATATATATATATATATATATATATATATATATATATATAATGTAGTTTTATGCATCAAAAATAACAGATTATTTTCATTTGCAGGAATAAAGATGAAAAAGGTAATGTTAATTGATAATAACTATAACATATTTTAGATAATATAAGTAGCAGTTTTCTTCTCATTGATTAGAAAAATACCTATCAGTAATATTCTATGGTAAAAAATTAATCATACTCCTCAGAAAGACTATGTGATCCTATAATAATGAAAGCCAAATGAGAAATACATCAAAAATTTCAACAAATATAATTATACAAAAAAAATGAAACTTCTAAGTAATGAAATACATGCAATTCAATTTTAAATATTTCAGACCTTAAAGGATTTTCCCAAAGAATAAAACTGCCATATAAAAATTAGGTCTAATGAGACAAAATGTCTCTGTCAACAGCATTATGACCATTAATACAAAATAATAAAAATTTACAGAATATTGGGCTGAGGAGACAGCTCAGCATTTAAAGGCACTTGGTTGCAAAGTCTGTCAGCCTGGGTTCAACTCACCAGTATCCACACAAATCAAGATGCACAAACTCTCATATGTTTCTGGAGTTCAATTCCAGTTGCAAGAGGTCCCAAAGCATCCTCTCTCTCTCTCTCTCTCTCTCTCTCTCTCTCTCTCTCTCTCTCTCTCTCTCTCTCTCTCTCTCTCAAATTAATATCTGTTTAAATAATTACAGAATATTAACTGATTAGAATCAATATTTCAGTAAGTGGATATTCTGCTATGATAAATTTATTCTCATCCTCAGAATGCTGAGATTTCAAAATGAAGGCAACTCATTCCAGGGGTCATGGATCTTGATCAAGGATACAAGCCATCGGATCTACTTCGTGGGCAAGAAAAGAGAGGCTGCCTAGTTTAATACTTATATTTAAGCTTTTAGAAGTTTACTAGAGAAGATTGACCCATAAATCTTTAGCACAACAAGGTGCTTCTTTAATTTGACTAATATCAGTTTTTTTCCACCAATTGCATAAACATATTCAATGCATAAAGATAAATACAGGAGGTTCAACTACTGAATTCATGAGTTCTACAAGTTAATCTAGCCCACTCTAGCCAGTGAGTGGTGGTATATATTGACTTGCCACATTGAGAGTGCTCATATAAATATAGGATACAAGAAGATAAAATTAAATATCATTTAATTTATAACAGAAAATAAATGAAGTTATCTAAAAAGTTATTGAAAGGAATAATTGTTCAATATTATAGCAGGCTGTAAAATGTATATATGTAGTAACTAAATGTAGTAATAACTTATTATAAAAACATGATATAAATTTTGTAGCAGTAACCAAAGAATTGCATAGATTCTTTATAGAAAATGTGTCATACCTGTTTCTATCTTTTATCTGCCTATCTCTATATGTCCACATCTATAAGAAATGTTTGACAGAAGGAGACAGAGAGAAAAAAATGTTTCAAACAGGGAAAATACAATGCATTTATTTATAAGAAAAAAATATTGCAAAGTTATATAAGTCTCTTAATTTATAAACTCAAATGAAATTCAATTAAAATAACAGCAGGACCAGGAGGGGGATTAATTAGTAAAATGAAGTTTACAGTTATCTGAGATAAGATAATATGGTAGACTAATCAGAAAAATCATGAAAAAAGTTTAATGAGGCAAAATACAGTCTTAAAAGATTGGAAGCTATTGTAATGAACACAATCTGTTACTGTCAACCAAATACATAGGTAAATCTTTATAAATATACTGAAACACACATACAATGGACATTAAATTGAAATGCACTTTAAATATCTGAGGACAAGTGAATAACCCTTGCAACACACAAATTGTGTGTGTGTGTGTGTGTGTGTGTGTGTGTGTGTGTGTGTGCCCTTCATTACAAAATATTCACATAGACTGATTTCAGGGACAAAAGGTCAAACATATAAGAGAGGTGATTGCTTATTTAAACCCTATTTATTTGGACACGTTTTTTTCAAAAAAAAAAAATGAGAGTCTTGTCTTTTCCACAAATTCCTAATTCATGTGTGAATGAATGGAATAGTAAGAAAATATGTTATTTTATTTTGAAAAATTAGTCACAAGGTGTTTTTGTAATGAAAGCTGCACTTTTTGTTATTATTCACCATAATACCAAATGCATCAGATGTTAGCCAAGATGTGTCACTTTCCTGTGAAGGTAAAACATCCTTCTCCACCTTCTGACTCCAGAACCTTCTTTTCTCTGGTGAGGAAACCTGATACCATCATGATAGTATCATATTGGCATGATGTGTACTCATATTGAATGCAGCATTTCTTTTGATCCTCATTCATTTAATTGCTACATGCATTTTAATTTCCTAAGTACCTTTTCAGGGCATATTTGTTACTACTATTTTGGGAAATTGTTGAAAAAAGCTGCTTTAACATCCATATGCAGGTCTATGTGTGGCTGCAAAGTTTTCACTCATCTAGGATAATACTAAAGAGACAGTGACTGGCTTATGAAAACAGTATTTTTACTTTTGTGACAGTCACATTTCCCTCCTAGTGCTATACCACTTTGCAATCTCTCCAATACTGAATGAAAACAGCTACTCGTGTTCTCATTGCCAGTGCTGATTCTTTGATATTTTCTTTTTTTAATTAATATCTTTATTATGAGTATATATATATATATATATATATATATATATATATATATATATATATATATATATATTATGAGCAAATCTTGTATAGGTGTCCCCTTTCCCTTCTCTCTGTCCCCTACCCACTGGGGTACTTCCTAGGTGTGCATACTGGATCTGTCCATAGGATAGGGGGTTATGAACTGCACCAGAGGTAGCCGCTTTTTCTTTTTTCTTCCCCCTTTGTGCATTGTGACTGAGGGGAGCAATGTCTCTGGATATTCTCCCCCACCATGAATCTTACCATCTTTCTGCCCCCCGCCCTTCAGCTCAGTTCCCTGAGTCATGGTGGGTGAATTTTAAGTCAGCTTTGTTGTTGAGATCTTAAGTATCTCTAGACCTTTTCCCTGGTTGTGTTGGGTATTGTTGGTGTCTGTCTCATTGACCTTTCATGGTTTATCAGACTTGCTGTGGTGATTAGTCTCCTATTTGTCTCACCACTTTCTTATAGGTTTCATTTGACTTGTTTGGCCATCTGATTGTGTTCAGCTCAAGTGTAGGGGTTTTGCTATTGTTACCTTTGTTTATCTCCTTCATCTTCCTTCTTGATACCTGTGATTTCCCCCATCTCTGGGTTTCATGTTGAATTCAATTCAGAGTAATCATTCTTCTCTTTTTGTTAATTTCACCAAGTGATAGTAGCCTCAATTTTTACTCAATCTGATATGATTTTTGTTTGGTTGTCAGCCTGGCTCTGTGCTGTTTTGTTTTTGTTTTTGTTTGTTTGTTTGTTTCACTTCAATTTTCTTTAAATATGAGAATCTTCAGTATATTGATCATGGTCATTGTAATTCTGATTCCTCAGCTCATCTTAATCTTGTTCTGTTATTAATTCTGTCTCCCCAACATGTATTTTACCATTCATAAGCTAATTAATATTTTTCTTGACCAGCAGACATGATGCATGAAACAAAAGCAACAACTGTAAGTAGGTGAATGGCTTGATGGTCATAAAGTGTGAAAGAGGAAGCAGCTTGCATGACTGGGCTGGGAATGTCACCAATGCCTCACTGTCTCTCTTCATCTGTGGTGGGACTGGACAGATAGGTGTGGATTTTTGCTTTTTCCAAGTCATCTAGACTGCAGTCAGAATAACCTCAGATAAACCAAAGAAACACCTTTTATATAAAAACAGCTTGCTCTAGTGTATTTCAAAAGGACTCTATCTTCCTTAACATTGCCTAAGTGCCGGAGCTTTTCTCTGATATTCACTGTGATATTTCAAGCTCCTGATTGCACAAAAGCATTGCAAACCATCTTCCTATAAGTCCCCCACTGTGGGACCCTGCTAAGAGGCATGGAGGATATAGGGTTAAATGAAGTTGAAGCTGGCTTGAATGCCTGATAATCTCTGAGCTTATCTGGGTTTATCTGAGACTGGTAGGAGTTTCCTGAAGCCTCCTTATTAATCCTAAAAAAACTCCAGCCCTCTGGGCAGGCCACAGCAAGCCCTGAGATAAGCAGATAATTTAAGGTCTAAACTCACCCCACCTGTAATAACAAACTTGGACAATAAAAGTCTAAAGGTTACAGTTCCTCTGCAGCCACCACCATCCTATACATGTTTAGAATCACATAGAAAGCCCCCCCCAATTTATCTATGCAAATTAGGCATCAACGGGTTACTAGCCCCTGCCAATTGCTTCATGAGATGTCCACAGACTAACCTGCCCCTACCAATCCCCTTGCTGCCTGAGTCCCTACCTCTGCCTTTTTCTCTATATAAACAACCTTTATCTGTACAATAAATGAGAGCTGTTCACTGCAACATTCTCCTGGGTGCCTATGCCCTTTGGCCTACTGATAACTCAAGACTCTGCCCACCCAGCTCTGTGGATGACCCGGGGTGTTACTGTACAATGACCTCCCAAATAATCCACAGACAGCACCCCACACAATGGCTAAACCCTGTCCTTTCTGTCTCTCAGACTTTGGACAGTAGGCAACCAGAAGCTCAAGGGTTCAGGACGGACCTTGGTACTTGTTCCATAAGAGTTTTTCTCTAGGAGAAAGTGCTTCTCTCACTTCAATAACTTCAGATGTGAAAACTGAGCTTTGATAACTTACTTCTCTTATTGATTTTAGAAGAGCTGTTGACTTCCCAATTTGATAGAATTTTTAATTGCTGGGAAGGTAGAGTGATAACCTCTTATTTATTTATGTGCCAGAATGAACACTATTGTCTTCTAGAAGGTTCCAATTTGAAAATGTGAGTGCGCCAGTAAATCATGTAGAATGAGGACTCCCTATCAGAATAGGCAGAATTAAAAACCTTTTTCTCATTTGAGAGATGCAAATTGGTTTTGCATTTAAAATGGCCTACATTTATAACTTCTTAAATTGCCTTTATATATTGCCAAGTAGCATGACAAAATTTTGTGGGAAAATACCTACCATTTTATCAAAATCTGCAATTGTTTTTGGACTATGAGTTTGAGTTTGAGCTGAGCATATAGTGAGAGGCGAGCGTGATAACCACTATACTATGGAAACTTACATATATATATATATATACATATAATTTGAGAGAGGCAGAGACAGACTAGAGAATGGACGTGTCTGGGCCTCCAGACACATGTGCAACCTGTGTGACTCTATGTGGGCACTGGGGAATTGAATTTGGGTCCTTCTACTTTGCGGGCAAACACCTTAACCATTAAGCCATCTCTCCAGCCTCATAGAGTGAATAGTACATTTTTGATACATATTTGAGAATTCAGTCAGCTTATATTATATGGCTATGTGTATCTGGACCAGCTTGGCTTATTGTGAATCTATTTTCACAGAGTTACTCACCATGATACACACTGGCTGGAATGTCCACCATCTTGGGCCAGGGTTGGTGTGACTGGAAGAGCTAGTGAATGGCCAAACCTGTTCTCCTTGAGGCCTCTTTGAGCAGCTATGTTCATCTACCACACAACTTGGTGGTGTCAGAGGACAGGATGGACAATATATGCCTGGTTTACTGTGGAATGGCACTTAAAAAGACTCAGCTAAAATGTTGTAACGTTTCTTAGAATCTGGCTCCTGAAGTCACACAATGTAACAATTCTGTCTCTTTGATTCCTTTAACCTTAGTATACTGGCCCAGGTTTAAAGATAAGAAATTAAGCTCCATCATTCCATTAGAATATAAATATGAGGCAAAACAAATAGCTCAGTGCTTAAACACACTGGCTTACAAAGCCTGACAGCCTGGGTTTCATCCCACATGCCCACAAAAGCCAGATGCACAAAGTAGTGCATGTGTCTGGAGCTTATGGTCTCTTTCTCTCTCTCTTTCTTTCTCTCTCTCTCATAAATAAAAAATTAAAAATTTAAAAGGAATATGAATATAAGAACCTAATCTATTACTAATCTAGCATTCAGATTTAAGAAATGTAATTCAATGTATCTCAACTTTTGAAAAATTTACATGTGATCATTTTGTCATGGATACTTTTAAGACTTTATATGAGTGAGTGGCCTCAATTAAATTTCATAGTTTAAGATAATATTATTCTTCTAGAAACTGTATACATTAGCACTATATTCTAGAATAAGCCTGTAGGCAAAAATTATATATCTTAAGTAGAGAATGGTGTGCTTATTATATATTATATGTCTCACTGATCTATTTTTCCAATTTATTGAAACTGATGGATATTAATTACAATTTCTATTTTATAATTATAGATAATATATTCGAATGTATTTTAGGGAATGAATATTGATATATAAATACCTGTCAATCATTGTTTTATCCATTGCTTATATTATTGTAAATAAAAATGTAAACTTACTGTCTTTTCAATTACATATATATATATATTTCCAGATTCTTCTTCCCTTAGAGGAAGAATAAATCAGTAAACAGGAATAAGGGTTGTTCTAGCATTCTTGCCAAGTGAGAGAGTTACAATTCCTGACATTCTAAAAGGACATCTGAATTGTGCGGCAATAACTAAAAGAGGATGTTTGACATAAAACTAATCTTTAGCACACTAAAAAGTGTCACCAAGAGAATTAAGCAGGAGAAGGAGAAAGAGTATGATGGAGAGAAGATATATAGCCTCCAAGAAATTTGTTTTGGTAAGAAAATACAGAGTGGTGAGGAGGCAGGAGACAGCTCCCAGTCTCAGCTATACCGGGTTCTGTTGCCTGACTAAACTAACAAATTCTCAAAGTTAACTTGTTTATTTCTTTCTTTGGAAGAAGGAGTGGAACAAATAGAAAGAGACAGAGAAAGAGAGAGGAGGAGAGAGAGAGAATTTGAGAGAATTTAGATATGATAATTACCATTGGAGGAAACATTAAAGTAGACTACACCTTTAAAGAAAGAATTATTAGATTATATCAGATAACATCTCAATTTATGTTTTATTACTTAGAGTCAAGTTGTACTTAAGTCCAATTATATCACTTATAGAGAAAATAGAATTTTGAGAATACAATAATATTTAAACATTCTTACATTACACTGTCTTATAATTGCAGCTTATCTTATTCCTTCTGTAACTTTTTCAAAGCTAAGGTACTTGATACATATATATATGTATATATATGTGTATATATATATACATATATATATATGTATATATATATATATGTTGACTTTAATTAAATCCCTTAAAAACTGGTTTTCAAAGTATACCCTCCAGATCAGCAGTTGGAGGGAGCTTGTTGGAAATGAAAGTTCTCAGGCTACCCACATTTACAAGTGATAAAGGGTTGGTCACAATCCTAATACCTTTTTCCAATATTGAAAGAGTTTGAAAACCATTACTCAAAAGCCATTTTAAGCAACATTGCTCAATATTACTTTCAAAATTTCCACATTAACATCCCCTCCACCCTCTGTCATAGGTATCTGGATTTGCAAGGTTTGAAAGTTAACATTTAACACTCATACTTTGACATTTCAAACATGTGACTATCCCTGAGCTGATTTAATTAACATTCTTCAAATTAGCCTATGCTTAACTCATTTGGGAGAAAATGCCAGGTGACTAATCTCTGAATCCTCTGGTGATAGCTCTTTCAATTGCTTTTTGCTCTCTGGTGCATGAGTCTGGTATGTCATTACCCTATTTTCTTTACATGGTGATTTCTCTGGAAATGGTAACCTCTGCATATAGTGTGTGTGTAACTTTTAATTTTCTCCACAACCTGAAATCCCCAGTCCAACTCTGCCACACCATCTAATATGTAAACTTATCAGAGTCTTAGTAACCATAAGTCAATATTTTAAAGTCCAAATTCAATCTATCTCTAGGTAACATTTGATTTCCCAGATTTTGAAACACAAACCTTTTCCTAGATTTCCTGGTATTTTGGACTGCTTTGGCCTCTTGATAGGCTTCTCTTAATCTATCCACTTTTGATGTGGGACCGTTCCCTTAGGCTATTTTTTAAATAACTTTCCACTTAATTTATAGTTGAGTCACAGAAAGGCCTCATGTATGCTGTAGTTTGACAATTTATGTGGTAATGTTTACAAAAGTTTGTGTTTACAAAGGTGATCACACCTCAAATAGTTTCCTATGCAAATCTGTGAGTTTCATGAATCAGTAAGGGTAAATATATTCATGAATTGCTATCATTTTTAAAGAACCATGTGCTTATTAGAATAAACTGAAAATGCTCACCTCATAGCACTATCCAGAAATAACCAATTAGTGCAGGCATACATACACAACCTGTATTCTTTGATTTGCAGGATTCTCTTATATTTCTCTCACAGAGCTGTGCCTGTTTGCAACCCCAGAATATTTTTGAATAACCATAAGCAAAATGTTGTAACTACTTATGCATAAGCCAATTAGGCTATTCTTGTGCAAGAGCCTGCTTCTGGCACAGTTATCTGCACTCGGATGAATTTAAATTACAAAAGGTTATTTGCTGCAGTGTACAAATCTTTAAGGTTCAAAGCCAGCACACAACATTACCCTTGAGTTACAGGGTATTGCTTTCCATAAATACATTGTGCTTCTGGGAACCAATATACTATCTCTAGAAAGGTGGCAGTGAGTACAGTGTGACATTTAGTGAAAATTCAGTTTTAAAATGGACATGTGGCTTCAAACAATTATCTCACTTCCACTCACCTAAGATCAAGACTAGCGAAAAACTGTTTTAATCTTAAATCCAAATGTCAGCGTAAAGTGTTCTAGGATTAATATTATCGTGAAATGGTTTTGTGTGTGTGTGTGTGTGTGTGTGTGTGTTTTAAATGCTAAGGAAAAGACTAAAAATTATTGTTAACTTTGAAATATGAACTTTTAATAGAGCTATATTTTGAGATAGAAATTTTAATTTACTAGACAATATGTAAACATAACCATTAACATGACTAAATAACAAAACATCAAGGTAATACCTACATGTAGTGACTTAAACATAATAGCACTGAAGAAAGGAATGCATTCTTAAGACCCATCTCTCTGATAGATGTCTAGCAATATACTCATTCTTAAAGAATATATTTTGATTATATAATTAGTCTGTTTTATAAAAAGTTATAAACATAGTTTTTATGTGTAATCTCCATCTTCTATGTGATTCAGTACAAAAATGCAGTTTGCATACTTCTAGAAGAGAAAAATGCAAAGCAGGAAGACAATTAGATCTGATTACTGTCCTGGAAGAGATATGAACTCACTGGAGCAGATGTATAAAATGGGTGAATCAGGATTTGGGGGCTTCAGGGAGGTGCCCCAGCTTTATGAACCCCAAATTTGGGTTCCTTTTCTCAAGGAGAAAAATTTGATAGGTTAACAAATCTGGATGATGGATTCAAGAGTTCACCCACACTTAGGTAGGGTCGGGTGGGGGTCCTAGCATGTTCAACTGTGAACAGCAGGGAGCATTGCAGATCAGTCTCCAGAAACAAATCCCAGTCCTGCCCAGAATTTTGGCATGTGGATAGTTTAAGATTTGAGAGTGACCCAGACCAACACAAGATCACTTTGAAAGGAAGAAAAGGCTGTATTCAGAGAAAGCAAGAGCTGTGAGGCTGTCTCACCAGGTGGAGAAAGAGCCACCTGGAATGGTCAGAATTGGGCTTATATGGGGAGGTGAGGCTGTGAGAGTCTAGGGGCCAGTCAGTCACAGAGGTGGGGAAGGAATGTCCCTCTGGCCAAGCAGAGATACGGCAGGTTGGGAGCTTGCAAGGCAGGCTTTCTCTCGATCCCCTGTTGGGGTCTGGTTTAGATGTTGATGCCTCTCTTGAAGTTTACCACACCTGTCCTGGAATTTCCTTCAGGAGTACTGCAGGTGGACTCCATTTTGGGGCCTGAGTTCCGACCTAACAGCATGTGGAGTGGCATCTCCTGGTTCCCTCTTGGGCCTCAGTCCCTCACTGGAAACTGCCTAAATAAGATGAGTTTCACCTATTTAGTCTCACAAGTGTCATGAGAGAGGAAATTAAGTGGCACGGAGCAAAGTACCTCCCTTCTGTCACATAATTCCATATTGGTCATAGAGGAGCCCTCCTGTTGCAGTTACCTTTGCTTTGCAGAAAAAAAAAAAGTTTACCAGGATTTCAGGATCCAGGGGAAGCACCATTAATGGAGGAAGAAGCTGGCTCATGTCCATTGATAGAGACAGCATAGAGACAGCCAGCAACCATGAACAGCCAGAGCTCACACTGGCTCCCACTCTCCACCTTCTTTACTGAGGAATGATCTCTCACATCACTCAGGGTCCTCCAATTTGGTGAGTCTAACCAGCTTTTCCCAGGAATCCCCAGTTTCTGCCTCCTAGATGCTAAGATTATAGGAGGGTTTCCACACAGCTTCTATGTGGAGTATTTTTGGATGTAAACACTTTATCCAACGTGACATTTCCTTGTCCCCAACAATTTGTCAGTTCTTGGAGGCAACCTTATTCTGAGGGTGCTTGTTTCATTTTCTGCCATACCACAATGCCAGAGAAAACAAAAAGCTGCCTTTTTTTACCACACTATTACCATCAGACAAATAAATCCATCTTAGCTTCCAATGATCAAGCCATTTTTGTTTATGTTGTTGTTTCAATAAACTTGCTTATTGTTAATAAGAGGAAATACTGTATGAACAATTCTTGTATAGGTACCACCATTTCCTTCCTCCTGCCCCCACACCACTGAGCCCCCACCCCACCCCCCTCAATGGGGTTGCTGGAAAGCTCCATAGGATGGCAGGCTATCAATTGTGCAAGCAGTAAACATGTTTTTGTTTGTTTATTTGTTTGGTTTGCTTTCTTTTTTTGAGGAAGGTAACACCTCTGGATGTTACCCCCACCATGGCTCTTACAATCTTTCTTCCCCTTCTTCTGAAAAATTCCCTGCGCAGTGGTCAGAGATTCTTGCTCTAGCCCAGGCTGCCTTGGAATTCACTGAGTATTCTCAGGATAGCCATAAACTCAGGATCCTCCTAACTCTGCCTCCAGAGAGCAGGGATTGAAGGCCTGCACCCCACTCCATTACCATTTGATGAAATTCAAATTCCTCAAATGAACCTGGATTTAGGCTGCTTGTTTCCACTGTAAACCAATCTCTTGCTAATTCCTCTTCATTCTGGGAAAATTGAGATTGACGAACAGTCACTGTTACCCATCTGTGCAGGCCTGGGAAGTGTCCATGTTGATATTTTCTGTGGATAATATTCACTCTTCCAATTTCCTCATGAAATGGAGCACAACCCCAGACCCAAAATCAAACAGACACTGACAGGTCTGGAGAGTAAAAAGGAAACTTTATTTGGATGACCAGCCGGGCTGAATCTATTCGGAGAGAGTCAGCAGCCAGTTCTGTTAGCTCGGGGCTTCTGGGGATAACAACTCATTGTGTGCCCACTAAAAAATGTAACTCATTATGGACAATAAGTATATATTTAAAAAAAGAAAAAGAAGAAGGAAAAAAAAAAAAACACGTCCTTTACTGCATAGAAAGAGCAAGCTTGTGTAGAGAAGTGGATAAAGCAGTTAGTTGTTTACTAGTCAGTACCCTACCTATTTTGACAATATTTTTTAATTCTCAGAAATGATTATCTCTGGGGCAAGACCCAGTTTTTGAAACTTACATCAAATTCAACATAACCACACAATCATGACCTGGTCATGGTCTGGTACAAACAATGGTTTTCTTTACTTGGAGAACAATGGTTGGTTTAACTATTTCCCTCACTCCTTCCAGTAAAATTTCCCCACTATTTTTTTTTCAATCTTCTCTCTTTTATAACCATTTTCAGAATATTTGTAATATCAAATATGTTCTTACCTTTAAACATTAAAATTGAAGTGCAGACTTCAAAGAATGTTTCTCTTTCAAGTATGTGTGTGACTCTGTTGGCATTTCTGCCATGTTATCTTTACTCATCCAGACATTTTATTTTGTCAAATTCATCCATTTTATCTGTTCTGTCCCTCCTCTTTCTTGGGAACTTTAGGGCTACTGAGAATCAATATAATTATACTGCTCTATGTAATCCATGAGCCATTTCCTCTATTATCTTCTCCTCCATAATATTTACTAACTCTGAGTGAACTAAAAAAATGTAACTGATCTGAGCCTTTGTTCAAGTGGCAGCATTATACATCCCAGCAGATGTGCTCGTGTTAATTAACATGCAGTGTCTCAGATTTCAAGCAGGCTTATGACAGAGTCTGGTTATCTTATTGTTCCAGTGGTAAGTTTAATCAATTACTTATTCGTGAGAATAAATCATATTATCTTTCTCCAAATATCTGTCATGCTAACCTCAATTTGCTACCTAACTAGGAAGGCCTGTCTCATATAGTCAGAAAAAAAAAAAAGGTGGGAAATCTTTCATCACTTAACTAACACAAATAATCTGACAAGGTCACCAGTGACATTGATGTTGTCTAGTTCAGTGTTCATTCACTACATCTATATGTTACTCATTGATCTCTCTCCAAAGCATTTCTTTTCACTTAAATTCTGTACAGCGATTCTATTTGTGCTCTTCCAGTCTTTCCCCTTCGTAACACACTTAAAATATTTGAAATATCTTACAGTACTAAAGTACATTACTATTTTACGTTTATTTCACAGGATAAAGTTTATAAACGTATTGGTATAATTTTTTTTAACTTGCTTAGTGTCTGACCTCATGTCAGGTACTAATGTCACATATATTTCTCTTCAGTGGGTACTCATCTTAAATGTTCTGGTCACTTTGTCTCTACTTCCATTACATGTTTCAGGGCATTACATATAAAAGATGAATTTGTTTGTTCAGTGGATGAATAAATGGAACTGTGTGTGACCTTATTACCATAACGTTTGCACCTCTGTGGAGAAAGGCATAGAGAACAGGCCAGTGATTTATTCTCTATTGTGCATTGCCATATATATGTTTTAAAGAACTGTCTTTCAGCTTCTCATTCCTCCCACTGAATGCAATCACATCTGGTTATGGCGCTCTTGTTCCTGCTTGAAATTGTAATGCCCTACTTTTGCTTCTTTAAGGCGTTGTGCCTATGCTAAAGCTCAGGTATTTATCAGCCTGTAGCTGGAAAGGAGAAGTATGGTTGCAAGGAAGCACTTACATTCCCTTTGCTGCCCACAGGGCATCTGACATTATTCATTTTGATCAGGGCACTTTCTACCTTATTAGTGATGCTACATGCTTCATGGTGCAGGTTAATTTCCCCTTACAGCTCTGCATAAATTGTCAACATTATCCTATATCTGAAGTATGTGTTCCTTTGGAGAATTCATCAGCACACTATCTGTGTAACAGTATTTGGGGAGGAGGGAAGAGTGGTCTAATTTCATTTATCAACAATTGAAATGCTGACCTAGTTCAACTCTCATTGATGCACACAAAGATGGTGGCTTTCAAGTGGTAATCATATTTTTTTTCTTTTTCTCACTTTTTTCTGTATGACCTCAGTCATTATTACATAGACCACACTGAGTCAGGTGCACATAAGTTGGAATTCATTACTTCTATGATTTTGTATTTTATAAATTTAAAGATTTAGATAGCATGACCTATGTTATTACCAAATGCAGGTACTCTCTATTGGGTGTACCAGTATAAGTATGGCCTCATTCTTTCCCTAAGATGTAAGGAAAAAATAAGGACTTATGTAAAATGATTCACTGCTAAAAACAGCCTCTCAAATTCATGGCTTAAATATTTCATGTGCAGGTGGAACCCCTTTAAGTGTGCCTTGTTTATCTTCACAGTTGTCCTTTGTTGAAACTGATGTGTGATAACGTTTCTTCCAGGGAGTTATTTCCTAGCCTTGGTTTATAGAAATGTGGCCTATTAAGTAAGTTCAATGAAGGACATAGAATTTATTGTGTGGTGCTCTAACAACAAAATAATTTATATTCAAAATAAACTATGGAAGGTGCTGGGAGGAAATGACAATAGAAGAGACTTCTAGAGTAAAGCTACCATAGAGGAGATGCCTCTTTCTAGCACCATTAATCTGTGGCCAGTGTCTAGTAAGAGTGTGCTAGTGCAAACGGATACTATCAGGAAGCCCACCTTGTGTTTCCTCTCTGGGAAGTGGCACCAGAAGACATTATCACATTCATGTGTCTCAGTCCATGTAGTGATGATGTGCATTACACATCAATGTTGGTCCATGGACAAATGTGATCTCTTCTTAAAACCCATACTCCTGCTTAGAGTGTAATGGAAAACTGCATTAGACGTGACCATCTCTGCTATCGTGCTTTCCAAGGGGAAACTGCTCACATAAGACAATTACCTCTCTCTCATTTCTGCCTTCCAAAGATCAAATGGAATGTTATTTTCAGCTTTATGACTTTCGAAGCACCAGAGGCCATATTGGAAGCATATGTGAATAGACATGGTATGGCATTCACCATCAATAAGTTTTTGAAGGATCTCATACCAAAAGCTGCTGAAGTGAGAGCTGTATGAAGAAAGGAGATTACAAATGCCCCACTGTAAAATCATCATGGTTTTAAAAGAACTAACACATCATATACAGCATACATTTATTTTTTGTTTCTTTATTGCTTCACTGAGATACTTTAATCTTTTAAAATCATATATATATTGCTTACATACTAACTTGCAAGTCAACTTCCTAAAACCAAGATTATATATACCTTATCCTGTCTATCTGCCTATCCATTTGTTTCAGGAGGCCTTTTCTATCTCCAAGGTTAATTGCAAATGGTCCTTCTGAACAAAGTAAAGCCCATTGTATATTGTTCATAATATGATCACCTAATATGTACTAAACTGCTTTCATATCAAAATAGGGTATAAAGGCTTTAAGGACCATCTTATTTAACACAGTGTGTTAGGTAAATTCTCAATGAATATTATAGAATCATTTGTAAACTTACCCTTGGTACCTTGGAAACCTTGGTCCCATTTAGTTATTATTTGTATGTAACAAACTTCATTATATACATAATGCCCTGTCATTGAATACATCCCATGTGAAATCAATAAAAATTTCTCTTCAGTGGTAAATTTAAGGATCTTGATCTATCAGATAATGGGTAAATATAAATAAATTTGAACTAAAGATATTTAAAAAGTAAATAAGTATTCTTGTCTTCTCAAAGACAGAAACATTCTATAAAACATCAAGTTCAATCATATATATATATGATTAAAATATATAATTATCATTTATAGAATTAAAGACTCAAAACAAAATTATACTTTTCCAGAAAACCATCACCATTTATCCCATCTACCAATAATGAATTTTAAACATTAAAAAGGGAGCAAGAATATTTGAGTAGATTTCCATAAGAAAATAAATGTTTGATTTTAATAAAGGCCAGTTTATTTTCCTGGCTAGAATACCCACCTCCAACTCTTAGCCCATCATACAAATCAACAAAAAATTGCTTTTCTTTTCTTGTGGAAATCTGTGATAATGTTAAGTATTTGGAATATCATTAATCAAATAATAGTCTTTCTGAAAAAAAATCCAAATATTGGTTGTAATTTTTGTTAAAATATCATTAGAGTGAATGCCTTACATTCAGAAGTTGATTATCTTTATTTTCCTTTGGACTATATCAAAAAGTAAATTCAAGAGCTGCAGCAAATAATTTTGGAAGATGAATTATATTTGAGGGAGAGCAGCATAATAATTATAATTATTATGCCTTTCTACATCCTTCTTTCAGGGACATGTGTTAGTATGAGAATCAAAGCACAAATTGATGGCAAATAGATTCAAGCAATAGGACAAAAAAAAACAAAAAAGATCCAATAATTTCATCTAAATCTGACAATTTTGAGTTTTTGAATGGCATTTCCAAGTCAATCCCAGCTTTATTTATGCATTTACTTTTTATGCCCTTAAACCTGTGAGTTGAAATCACATCGTTTCACATCTTTAGCCATAAGACCTTTGCCACCTAGTTCTGGTGGGAAACTAAGAGCAGTGGCAATAGCTTGTGTTGTTTTGGGTTCCTCTGGGGTCTGACAGAACAACAACTGTTAGGGAAGATCTCACATCTGGCACTGGAATTTTTATTGAATAACTCATTCCTCCTGGGTACAGCATTATCCACCCATGCTTCACATTTTTTTTTATTATATTTAGTTTAGTTATATTTCAGGGTAGCTTTTAAAGTAAATGGTTTCCATATGGCTCTTTCAGATATCCTTTGTTTTGGTTGACTCTTACCATCTTCCTCTTCTCCTTTCATGTGTCTCCATACCCTCTTAAACCTTGCCACCAACGGCAATCCCCCATAGACCTGAATATCACATCTGTTCTACTTAAGTTCTATAAGGGATCTCCTCTTAGTGTCTGCTTTCTGTTTTCCTGGCCTTACCAGACACTCTCCAACTGAAACCCACTAGCATGAACCAACCCCAAAGCTAAGATTGTTGTGACATAGCATTTAAAAATATATAGCAGAGATTACCCCATATTATTATAACCCACCTCTATCCTCTGTCAACACCCAGATAATAAATATACACCTCAATTTATGATTTTTTCCTAGGCCTAGAAAACCTTAATGTAACTACTTGAAACATGGATTCATATGATCTGAATGCATGTTCCAGGGCTATGGTCATTCATGTGTAGTTTAGAAAAAACTAACCCTGAGTCTCTTTTAGATGAGAGGTGTGTTTAATATGTACTTTTTAAACTTTAACTTAATAGTTGTTATTATTATTATCTTATTTTTAGTAATTTACAGTATTTGAGATTCTAATTAAAAGTAAACATATATATCTCATTATAATTATTATATTTTTTCTATAGCAATAAAACATGGCAGCCCATAAAAATGTGCATAGCCTAGTTTATTTCAAGGGCATATGCCCAATACAAAAACAAGCAAATAAATGAAAGCCAGTGAAAAGAAGTCACATTTTAAAGGGATCTCTATTTAATTCTGTGAACTATATTTGTTGAGCAGTGCAAGTGAAATGACTGTCTGGGGTCTAACAAATACAATGAGTTAGGAAAGGTGTCTCAGTTTTTAGCATTTTCTACCAAATGGTTTCCTTAATCATTAAACACTGACCGAGTCTAGCAGAGAAGCTAATGAAATCTAGCTGCAAATCCATACCACTTGACTAAAGCAGCCTAAATCTTCCCCTTGGCCTCAATAAACTTTAGACAAGCTTTCTCCTGACTATTATATCCTAGCCACTGCTTTTCCTTGAACACAGACTTTAGAAATCTTCTAATTGTCCATCTTTTCTTTTTCCCTTTGAGGTGTAATCTGTTTTTAAAAATACTACTGATGGCCTGGCGTGGTGGCACACGCCTTTAATCCCAGCACTCAGAAGGCAGAGGTAGGAGGACGGCTGTGAGTTTGAGGCCACCCTGACACTACATATTGAATTCCAGGTCATCCTTGGCTAGAGTGAGACCCTACCTCGGAAAAAAAAAATACTACTGTCAATGGAGGCTTCCTCCAGGGAATGCAGATTGGGGGGGGGGCAGAAACCTTGTACCAGATGTACTGGGAATCCTTTCACCTGGGGACCCAACTTGCTGAGGGCACTTTTGTTTCCAACTGGGCACACAGCTTGCTGTGGCCTGGGAACCTTGTGGCAGCTATGCTGGGAAGCAAGCCAGCTATGAATGTAGGAAATATGTCTCCTGGTGGCCCAGCTAGCTGAGGACAAACATACTTCTGCCCAGGAATGCAGTTTGCTGAGGGCCCAGAACCTTGCACTGGGAAGCCAGTTTGGAGGGTAGGAAAATGTTTGTCTGGGGTCCCAGCTAGCTGGGAGCAGAGAGGCTTCCACAGAAGAACAGAGCCTATACACAGCCTATTAGACCTTTATCCAGAAATGGAAAGACCTCAAAGAAAAAAAAATTCAAACAAACAAACAAAAATCAAGCAGAGAGCTACACACCAAGGCTTCCTAGGCAACTGAAAATGTAGGAGAGACAACAGAATTACAAACTGTAAATGAGTATAAGTTCAGGACATAACTGCAATGAGGTTCTGACAAAGATATTGGCTGAGCTGGAAACAGTCAGGAAACTGTTGGAAAACAGTCAAAAAACATAAATGAAGGGAAATTCAATAACATGAGCTTTGCCATCAGAGTAAATGTAATTGAGCAAAATCTGAATGACTTCAAAAGAGCAATAAGTGAATTGAGGGTAAAACAACAATGAGACAGACTCAATAACCAGCTAACTGACTTCAATGAGGACATAACCAGATGCAAGAATGAATACCAGGCAACATTAGGGAAACAAAGCTAGACCTGCAATTGCAATTAAACAAAGAGATGCATGCTATGAAGAAAAATATAACAGAAAAAAA